>PVIH01015331.1:0-50076 GCA_004025045.1 Sigmodon hispidus | reverse complement strand
GTCTGTTTTTATGCCAATACCAGGCTGTTTTTATTACTGTAGCTCTATAGTATAGCTTGAAGTCAGGGATGGTGATACCTCCTGAGGTTCTTTTGTTGAGTAAAATTGTTTTGGCAATCCTGGCTTTCCTGTTATTCCAAATGAAATTGAGTATTGTTCTTTCAAGGTCCACAAAATATTGTGTTGGGATTTTGATAGGAGAAGTGTATTTTCAAACATACTCTTCACAGGAATGTACCCAGTGGCCTCTTTGGCTTCAGCCCTTTTGTAAGAATTTTGCATACCAGAAAGCTATATACTAATGTGTAAACATATATGCATATGACTAGTTTAGTAGATAGATAGATATTTTAAAGCACATCTTTTACATATCTTGTATACAAAGTCAGATACCTCTTGTTCCATTATTTTCCTCCCATTCCTTCAGAACTTCAGTCAAAAATGAAAGCTCCTTTTTAGTATTCTGTCGGGAGTTTCCTCCTTGATGGGAAAGAGATTGAGAGCAAGATGCAAGACGGGTGACCATGTATCTCTAAAAAGAATGAACTTTGTTTGTCTCAGCAAATGAAGTAACAACAGGCCAACTGAAGGGCTGTCCTGCTTTTCCTCCAACCAAGATGTTTGCCAAGCAATGGCCTTGACTGATCTTACAGCCAAGGACAATTTGTTGAGTGAGGGCCCAGTAAAGTGAAAGGGAGCTGCACTGGAGGAGAGGTGCAAGTATGGGGATTTGACATGGTCCCAGCCCTCTCCTGTGTTAGCTACTAGGGACTTAGCCAAGTCACTTATAAAGGTCAAATAAGTCAATAAACATAAAAGGCCTTTAAAAATACACAGCCTCAGGACTGGCAATGCAGTTTGTTGCCAGTTAATTTTCCTTACCTAAAAGAATAAATCCCAAGTTGGCCCTCTCCTCCATTTCCATTATATACTGTGGGATCGTGTTTACAAGAGCCCCCACACACACACACTTTTCCTGCTGCTTCTTCCCCCAGTTCATCCCCATAGGAACTGGTTGGGACTGGATTCTCCTAAGTTCTTTCCCTTCGTGTCACCATCGACAGATGTTGTAGATAATAAGCAGAAAGTGGGGACATGATAGCCACTATGCCTCCCACCCCTGCCCTTAGCCTCATCTGCAACTCAAATAAAGTAGTTAAAGATTTGATAGACATTGCTATTTTCCTTTCAAAGAATAATAGTATTAGAGGGTTTTCTCCTAGGCCCAGGACCTACCCAGTCTTAGGCTACTTCATTCATGTCTTGTATGGGCTCAATCTTATGGAATGGTCCTTAAATCCAATCAAAAAGTGATTGGTTTCTTGTCTGAGTTACATTCTAATGTGGCTAGACACCATGATGAAGTCAACTTACTTTAAAATGTGTTTAACTTGGGGGCTTATGGTTCCAGAGGTTAGAATTCATGACCATCACTGCAGAGAGCAAGGCAGCAGATGAACATGATGCTGGACCAGTATCTGAGTGTTTCCATCTTAATCCCAAGCACAAGGCAAAGAGCTTCAACTGGGAATGACATGGACTATTTAAAACCTCAAATCCCATCCCCAGTGACACACCACCTCCAATATTTTATGCCACCAAGAAAAACCTCTAACGCCAAGAATGGATTGCTTATTGTTGAGTCATTGGCTAAAAGGGTCCCATGGAGTCCCCCAAACATCACAGGCAACTAATTCTTCCTAAATAGTTCCACCAGTGGGAACCACACACTCTGATATATGAGCCTATGTGGAACATTCTCATTCAAACCATCACATTGCCACCATTGCACCAGTATCTCTTCAGTCAGGTCACTATTGTAGGTCCTAGAGTTTGTAGCTGGGAGAATGGATGATTACCTTTCTCTTCTTGTATCATGCAGAGTACCTTCCGGCAACCCAAATACTAGTCAGTAGTCAGTAGGTACCAGCTCTATTTCTCCATGTCCAATGATATAAGGAAGTATATTCTTCAGCTACAAGGCTTTACCATGAGGTTCTGGTGAGCAACTGTTGACCTTGGCCTGTGACATTGTAGGATTCCATGGAACCCCTTTAGCCAATGATTAAACAAGATGCAATTCATTCTTGTCACTAGAGGGTTTTTGTTTGTTTGTTTGTTTTTGATGGTATAATGTGTATCTAGTTGGGGCTTTGTCTCCTCTGTCATTTGGTGATACCATTTAGATTTTTTTCATACAGTATATATTTTGAGAAATTTCTACAGTAGTATGTTTCCATGTTGTTTTTTAAATGGCCTTTGGTATTAGTTTTCCTTGTCCATATTCCTTCCTTTACCCTGCTCTTCCCATGGACCAGTGTCACACATCAAAGACACTTCCTTCATTAGATGGGAATTGATGCAGAGACCCACAACCCAACAGTGTGCAGAGAATGAGAGCCTTTGAACCACTCAGTCCTAAATGGGATGTCTTCATCAAAGCTGCCCCACCAAGGCTCAGGGATTCATGTGAAAATGGAAGAGGAAGGATTTTCAGAGTTGGAGGTGATGGATGACTCCAAGGAAAAAAGTATTTCCCGAGACACAGAGACTGTGGCAGCATGCACATGTTCAAGCCAAATGGAGTTCCAGCCCAGAGAGGGGAAATTTGACATTGGACCCCATCCCTAAACAAGGAGCTGCTTTCAATTGACACCCACTGGCCAGGGAAAAACCAGGTCTCTCCAACACAGTGTCACTGGGTTATCAACCACACTCAGGTCAAGTCAGGCCCCATGCCTAGGAACAACTGGCTAACCCAAAACAAACTCCATGTTTTTTTTTTTTTTTAATTTGGACATTTTGTTTTTTGCCTTTGCTTGCTTGTTTTGATTTTTTGTGTGGTATTTTTTTGTGTGTGTGTGTGTGTGTGCTTTTGTTAAGTTTTGGTGGGACGGGTTAAAGTTGGGTAGGTACAGAGCTTGGGAGAATCTGGGGGCAGTTGGCAGAAGGAAAAGAGGGTCAAAATACAGTATATGAAAATATTAATTTAAAAGAACACATTAAACAAGCTGTGCATGGTTGCCCATACCTGCGATCCCCGCCCCAGAACTCTGGAAGCTGAGGCAGAATTGCTGTAAGTGTGAGGCCATCCAAGCAGATCTTCCTCAATACAACAACAGAAAAATTAGATAAGTAAGTTGGTAGAGAGGTGTATAAGTGTATAAAATTAAGTGTGGAAAATAAGCTATTAAGTGAAAATGAGATTTTTTTTCTTTTTAGCTGCCTCATAACTCCAATAACTCTAGAAACCCCATAGACATCATATTATAGTTGCAATGTAGACTTGTTTTCTATGACCTTCTCTTTCTCCCCTCCAATCCCTCACAGGTCCCCTCCCTTCAAACTGAAAACCTCTTCTTTTCTGGCAATTATTGGTATGCAAGCTTATTTGCCTACAATCCAAGGCAGTCTGGCTTGCAGTCTGTTCTGTATGCACTGAGCAGAATGAGATGATTTTGCCTCTGTTACTAACACAAAGCCTGTCCACATCATTACACGCTCATCATGTTAGGTAAATCACTCTCATCATGTTAGGAGTCTCTTTTTCACCTTTCTCTAGAGAGTTCTCCTTGCCTTGCCTGTCCCCTGTTGCTAGTGTTACTAGGAGTTCAGTGCTGGAAAACATGTACGTTGCTCCCAACCCGTTCTCATGGGCTTAACACATCCTCTCCAGTGATCCCAGTCCACAGTCCCCAGAGTCCGTATCACTAACTCTGCTATATTGTTTAAAAAAATAAATGCGGAACTTTTTATTAGAAATGTTTTTATTCTTTTGAGATTTCATACATCCATACAAGGAAATATGACTATATACACCCCTATTACCCCTCCAAATTCCCCCATAACTCACGCCTAACTTTGAAGTCTTCTTTTTCTAATTATGTATACACCAAAAAGCCCAATGTATGCCGCCCATGTGTGCATGAATGTGGTGTTATCCACTGGAACATGGGAAACTATCAGTAGGGATACCGTCAAAGAAGAGTACTGTCCCACGCCAACAGCTGTACACACTGCCAGTAACTCGTCAGAAAGAGATGGGATCTGTAGTTCTTCTCTCCCATTGATGCTAAAGTTTGACTGGTTGGTCTTGCTTAGTCCTTATGCAGTTAACCACAGATGGTGAGTTCATGAATTCAACAGCCATGTTTACCCTTGAAACCAAAAGAACCACAGAGCCGCCGCCGCCCCCACCCCACCCCACGTACACAGCACCATACCTAAGGATCCCAAAGCGATCTACATCTAAACCCAAACTCTGCAAGCAGCCCTTTTGGCCTTTCCTGTTCCCTGCCAGGACTAAGGCCTCACAGGGAGCCTCCAGGCTCTTTTCCTCCTCCCACACTCTCTCTCACTCTTATTCTCTCAGCCTCAGCCTTTCTGTTCTCTCCCTCCTTTCTGTTTCCCTCTGTCCTTCTTCCCACACTAATATCCAATCAGACATTAAGCCCTATTGATCCTGTGAGCAGCCTCCCAGACCCACCTCCCCTCTCCATCCCATCGTTTACCCCCGACTCTAGTTTCCACTGTCGCTTTTGTAGACAATGGGAACAGTGCAAACCAGTCTCACTCCAGGGAAGAGAGTGCAGTTCCCATTTATTCTATCCTTTTTACTTCATTCACAGCCATCTCCCTAAAACATGGATCTAAATAACAGTTTTTCCTGATTGAACAATCCAAACCCAGTCAGCGAACCTTAAAAAGCCCTTTAGGGTCTTCACCTTCCTTAGACCTTCATCCTCACCCTTACCCCTCCCAGGGTGATGTCTATACTGGCGCCATAATACACTATCAGTTCCCAGAACCGGCCAGGTTGCCTCCCCAGCTTTCATACAGGGTGTGCCTTCTAGAAATATTCACCTTAACATGAGACCCCGCCAACTTCTGCATCGCCCTGGAGTCCCAGCTGACTTTCACTGCTTCCACAATGACTGCTGGGCCCCCAGGTTCAGTTTGGATCCTCTCTTCTCTTCCCCGCCTGCTGCCCTCACAGCACCTATTGCTTTTCCTCTGCACCCTACACCTTCCTGCATTGACTCCTCCTCTGCGTCCAGACAGCACCCTCTCTGTATGTTCTTCTTCTCTGTCCCCAAACTGCACTCACCCTTCATTTCCTCTGTGTCACCACACTTCACCCTCCTCTGCGTCCAGACAGCACCCTCTCTGTATGTTCTTCTTCTCTGTCCCCAAACTGCACTCATCCTTCATTTCCTCTGTGTCACCACACTTCACCCTCCTTATACCCCTGTCTCTGTCCCCAAACCGCACCCCCATCAAGACAGGTTCAGCATCCCCCTTCTTCATCAGCACTGTCTGCCTTAGGAGAGGACTGCCACGAAAGTTTGCTAAATATGCAAATTAAATGTGAACAGATACGTAATAAATTTCTTGGAAGAAATGCTGCCTGTCATATTTTAACATTGCCTCAATCAAAGAAAATCTGTACTCAAAAAATCAGTTTACTGAGACATTAGGAAGGTATTAGGTTGCAGTCTTGCATCTCCCTTTGAACATGGGTGTCAGGCCTTCCAAACTGTGTCCCTAATTATGTAATGGCTCCTGCCTCAGCCGATCCTGCCCCTACCTACAGCCATGCAGCTGAAATGAGAGGATTGCATCAGTCTCCTGTACACCTGTGTCTGTCAGGTTCCATGGATTAGATGCTTACAGGATAAATTTTCTTCCAGGCCAGTGGAGCCTTCCACCTGGCATTTTATTGGTCCAATTGTCTGCTGTGTTTTGAGACTGGAAATGAAGCGGCCAAGAAGCTAGATGCAATGTCTAGTATCCTTGGCAGAGAAAATGTTTCTCTAATTCTCTCCAAATTAATCCTCACAGACCAATAAATCAACACACTGAGAGAATGTGGAATGATTTGGGACCATCTGGAAAATTTCTGAAGCCTCTGTAGCTATAAAGGGGGAGCTAAGATGCCTGACTTAGCTCCAGGCACAGCCAAATGCCAGCTCAAGGGAACACAGGCATGTCCCTATTACCACCACCAAACCTACAACTGAGAACTCTGCACAGCTCATGGCCCTGGCTTGCAGGAAACCAGCTTGAGTTAGTTTCTACCCACGCTTCAGAAAACCCAGACTGAATCCAGGCTCTGCTTTTACCTCTGGACTACCAAATAGTTGAAGAGAAAGAAAGGATTAGAGAACCAGCTCTGTCCGTCCAACTGGAGAAAAAGGCCACATAGCATGCGGATCACAGAAAGTGGAGTACACTGATCCATGCTTACCAATCAATCCCAGTGCAGTAGAGGTGGAGACAGATTTCGGAGATTCAGTGGCCAAACAATCTAACCTAATAGATGAGCCCCACATCCAATAGAGACCCTGTCCCACAAAACAACACAATTCCAAGGTTAGCCTCTTGCCTGCATGTGAACATGCACACATGCTTACACACAAAAAAGAAAGAAAAATAAAAAAAGAAGGCTGTCAGAATAACAGTGCATACAACCACACAACCAGTATAGTTTTTGTTTCTGACAAAATGATGACAGAGCGAGATTTTTTTTTGTTTGGGGATTATTTGATTTGAGTTTTGGTTTCTTTTTTTTTTTTAAATAGTTTTTTTTTTATTTTTTGAAAGTTTATTCAGTATATACTGGTCATCTCTATCCACCACTAATTCTCTCTCTCTCTCTCTCTCTCTCTCTCTCTCTATCTATCTATCTATCTCTCTATCTCTATCTCTATCTCTCTCCATCTCTCTTTCCCTAGAGCCCCATCCCATCTCTATCCTAATTTCATGTGCTTTTTATTAATAACACAAGTCCAACTGATGCTGCTCATGTGTCCATAGTATATAGCCAGCCACACAGCATGGGAGACCTACCTGGGCCGCATACTCAGAGGAAAATGGCTCTGTCCTGCAGCAGCCATCAGCTGCAAATAGCTCCCCCTATAGGTGTGGGCCCATAGGGACCCTTACCCAATCTATGCTGTAATTTGACTGTCTCAGTCTTAGGGAGTTGTTGTGCAGATAACCACACCCTCTGTGAGTTGCTGCCTGCAACATCCATGCCATGTCAAGAAATTATTATTTCATAGTCTCCTCCCTGTCCACTGGCTCTTAAATTAATTCTTCTCTAAAGTTCCCAGAACCTAGGGTGGCAGAGGTTGATATAGATGACCCATCCCAAGCTAAGAACTCACACTGTGATGTGTTATGGGTCTCTGCATTAGCTGCCAGCAGCCCCCCCCCAAAAAACTTCCAAGTTAAGAGTAGCAGAAATATACAGATTTAAATATTTAGAAACACAGATATTTAGAAGATAGTTCGACAGTATAATCATTTAGCAAAACAACAGTAAGTTTCCCCAGTCATGGGCTTTTTCACCAGGTTTTCAGTACCAGGAATTAAATCCCTCCTGTGGAGCAGACCTTGGATTAAATCAGAAAGCAAATGGTGATTCCCACAGCCATCATGCCCCTATTGCACCAATGGGCACATCTTTGCCAGTGGCTCAGTATTATAGCATGCATGGTCCAGCACTGCGTAAGATCACTGATGTCTTTTTTCCTCCATCAGCATGACTAGCAACTCCTAGTGCTGTATCAGCCAGTCAGTAGGGAGAGAATTTCTGTCAGTAAGAGATTGATTTACATCTTTCCTGCCTCCAAGTGATATCATCAGCAATACAATCCTACCATCTAGTTATGGTAGACAACCAAGACCAAGAGCATTTTTGGGTGCTTCTAGGGCCTCTTGTACATAGCACTGAAATTTTCATATTTCTGGGAACATCATTGTCTACCTACACAGGGTACATTATATATATGAACAATAAATTTTATTTTTTTTTTATTTTTATTATGAATAGTCTCATTTTATCCATGCATCCCTTTGTTCAAACTCCCTTCCCCCTCCCACCCCTCTCAGTCACTCTCTCTTCTCTCCATCTCATCTCCTCCCCAGCAAGGGCAGGAGGTCCCTAGATCCCAAGGTGACTTAGTTCAGCATCCACTCCAGGAGGATCTGCTTTCTTCACCCCAACGTCAAGACTGGGTCAGTTGTTCCTCTGGAGGGAATGGGCTCCAAGGTGCCAGTCCAAGGTGTTCCAGATGCCAAGCTCTCAGTGGTTGAGATTTGCAGCTTAGGAATGCTTTGCTTTTTGTTTAAAGTCCACTAATGATTGAGTATATCCCCTGCTTATCTTCCTGGGTTTGTGATACCTCACTCAGGAGGATGTTTTCAAAATCCATTCATTTGCCTACAAATTTTAGGATATCAACATTTCTTGCTGCTGAGCAGTACTCCATTGTGAAGATGTACCACAATCAGTTTGTTAATCCATTTGTCAGTTGGGGGGCATCTAGGTTGTTTCCAGGTTCTTGCTATTATGAACAATGCTGTTATGAACATAGTTGAGCTACTACCTTTGGAATGCAAATGTGCATCTTTAGGGTATATGCCCAGTAGTGGTATTGTTGGATCCTTGGGGAAATTGATTCCCACTTTTCTGAGAAACCACCATACTGCATTCCCGAGTGACTACTCAAGCTTACACTCCCACCAACAATGGAGGAGTGTTCCCCTTGCTCTGCAACCTCTCCAGCATAGGCTGTCATCTGTGTCTTTTATCTTAGCCAATCTGACAGGTGTCAGGTGGTATCTCAAAGATGTTTTAATTTGCATTTCTCTGATGGCTAAAGATGTTGAGCACTTTTCAAGTGCCTTTCAGCCATTCATAATTCTTCTGCTGAGAATTTCCTTTTTAGTTCTGAACCCCATTTTTGACTGGGTTATTCAAGGATTTGGGCTCTAGTTTCTTGAGTTCTCCCTATATTTTAGAGATCAGTCCTCTGTCACTTGTAGGGTTGGTGAAAATCTTTTCCCATTCTGTAGGCTGTTGTTATGTCTTATTGACTGTTCTTGGCTTTACAGAAGCTTCTCAGTTTCAGGAGGTCCCACTTATTGATTGTTGTTCTTAGTGTCTGTGCTACTGGTGTTATATTTAGGAAGTGGTCACCTGTGCCAATTCATTGGAGGGTATTTCCCACCTTCTTTTCTATCAAGTTCAGTGTGGCTGGGTTTATGTTGAGGTCTTTGATCCACTTGGATTTGAGTTTTGTGCAGTGTGATAGGCTCAGATCTGTTTGCATTTTTCTATACACTACCATCCAGCTATGCCAATACCATTTGTTAAAATACTATCTTTTTCCATTGAATATTTTGGGCCTCTTTGTCAAAGATCAGGTGTTCATAGGTTTTTGGGTTAATGTTGGGATCCTCAGTTCTATTCCATTGATCCACAAGTTGGTTTTTATGCCAGTACCAGGATGTTTTTATTACTGTAGCTCTATAGTATAATTTGAAATTGGGGATGGTGATGCCTCCTGAGGTTAACTGATGTGTCTATTTCCATTATTGAGTCTTCCACTCCAGAGATTCTCTCTTTCTTCTCTTGAATTCTATTGGTTATACTTGTATCTTTAGTTTCAGCTTTTTTCTTCAGATTTTCTATTTCTACCTTTGCCTCATTTTATGCCTTTTTATTGCTTCTATTTCAATTTTTAGTTCCTGGAATGTTTCTTTCTTTTTTTTTTTTTTTTTTTTTTTTTTTTTTTTTTTTTTTTTTTTTTTTTTTTTTTTTTTTTTTTTTTTTTTTTTTTTTTTTTTTATTTTTCTTTTCTTGGTTTTCTTTGTTTTCTTTCAAGGATTTGTTCATCTCTTCCAATTTGTTTGTATTTTCTTCTATTTCTTTAAGGGAATTTTTTAAATCTTCTTTTAAGGCTTTTATAATCTTCATAAAGGTGTTTTTGCTGCTGTTTCCTTCTGTTTCTTCTTCATTGCTCTGTTCAGGTCTTGGTGTTGTAGAACCACCAGTTTCTTCTGGTGTTGCCTTGTTGTACTTTATATTGTTATATGTGTTCTTGCACTGACATCTGCCCATGGCTTCAGTGGTTCACACTTAACCAGCTCCTAGTCAGTTGTGGCTAGTGGGCTTGTATGTCTCCTGTCTGCTCTGAGCAAGGGGTCTGCACGTTCTGTGACTCCACCCTGGACACGGGTTTGAGTTTCAAAGGCGTCAGTCCATCTCTGATGACACAGTTTGCCCTGGAGGCAGGGCCTGGCCATGGAAGGTCCCTTTTTAGGGGTCTCTGGAGGAGACCCCTCCCAGTAAAACCTAGGGCCTGTCTGCTAGCAAAAGTCTGAGACCAGGACCTTGGGTGTAACCCCGGCCCCGGAGAGGAATTCTCTGAATGGGCAGCCCAGGGGCTAGAATCTGCTTACCTCTGATTCCACTCTGGACACGAGTCTCAAACAATAAATTTTAAATAATATATATATACATTAGCTATAAATTAAAATAATGATGAATAAATGTTGTTATTAAATGCCTGGTTTAACAATAGAGTTGAGGTTTTTATATGCTAGTTCTCCTACTAGTTCTCCATGGGGGAGGAGGTAAGCAGCTAGCAATGACATAGTCTCTGGAAACCGGTTGAAACAAGCAAGTGTAATTTTATTGAGGGAGGGGAATTCCTCAAGTACTCTCCTGCCAGACCCTCCCCCCAGCTTGGGAATGGCTTTAATTTGCTGGTATCTGTGGCTGTGGCATCTTGGTCTCTCGCTGGTCTAGGTCACCTTTTATCAGGACTTGGCCTTTGTTGTCACCACCCACACAGACCCCAGGTTGGCTTATGAGATAGTGCTTGGAGCACTTGTTTTAAGGTACCAGTTATCACCAGTTTGTACTGGCTGAATCCAGGGTGGTCTCCAGGCCCTTAGAAACCTCTAGGGCCTATATATTCTACATATCTACTTTTTTAAGTAGATATATATCTATGTATGTACATACATGTTTATGAACTAGAGGATTTCCATACTCTTCATACATCCTTACTTACTTCCTACCTTCTCTCTCCCCAAACCCCCATCCCCACAGAAACCTTTAACTCAATATACCCCCATCTTCGTTCACTCTGCCTGTGCTCTGCTGTCCCCTCTGATTGAAAGTTTTCCTTGGTTGGAAGATCACGGGTTTTCACATAGCTCGTTCATGAACCTCTGCCACACCCACTTCTATTTCCTGCCTCCTCCAGGCTTTCTCTCCCAATAGTCTCCCTCTCTGCTCTTTTTTTACCTGTATTTTTCTCTCCTCTCTCCCTCAGAGGCCTGTTCCTGGCTTCCACATGTACTCTAGTTTAAATGGACAAAGCAAAAAAGAGTTAAAACTAGAACTCATGTATGAGAAAGAACATTGAATATTTTTTTCCTGAACCTGCGTGACCTCAGTCAGTATGAGTTTTTTCATTTCCATCCATTTACCTACAAATTTAACTATTTTATATTTTTTTTAAACTTTATTCACTTATTTATTTATTTATTTGCCTTGGTGTTTGCCTGGAACTGGAACTACAGACAGATGTTAGCTGCCATGTGGGTGCTGGGAATCGAACCCGGGTCCTCTGGAAGAGCAAACGGTGCTCTTAATTCCTGAGCCATCTCTCCAGTCCCCCTATTTTATATTTTTATATTTCTTTACAGCTGAGTGATATCCCATTGTGTGCACACCACATTTTCCCTGTGTACTCATAAGCTGATGCACATATTGGTTGACTCGATTTCCTAACTGTTATGACATGCAGTGACATGATGGGCAACTGTCTCTCTGGTGAGGTATAGAGCCCTCCAGGCCTATGCCCAGGATTACATAGCTGAGTCATATGGTCTCAAGGTTTTAAGGATCCTCCAACTAATTTTCACCCCAGCAGCAGTGAGTAAGGACTTAGTCTTCCCCCATCTGTCTCCAATATTTGTTGCGAGGTTTCTTGATGACAGCCATTCTGACTGTCGTGTGATAGAATGTTAAAGTGATTTTAATTTGCATTTCTCTGGTAGCTAAGGATGTTGATCAGTCTTAATCTGTTTCCAGGCCATTTACCTTTCTTCTCTGGGGAACCTTTTGCTCAGTTCCATACTTCATTTTTAATTGGGTTGCTTGTCTTCTTTATATTTATTTTTCAAAGTGTTTTGCATAATCTAGACACAAATCTCTGCCTGATAGATACATAGTATGGATTCTCTCCCCTTCTGTGGGTTGCCTCCTCATGCAATTGACAGTTTCCTTTGCTATACAGAAGTTTTTAATTTCCATGAGATCCCATGTTGTCAGTTGTTGGTCTTATCTGCACCACAGGAATCCTGTTCAGAAAGCAAGTACCTTGGAGCTGGAGATAGATAGCTCAGCAGGTAAGAGCTCTTGCTCTTGCAGAAGACCCAGGCTCCATCTATTCACATGACTCATAATTGCAGTTCCTGGGATCGGACGCCCTCTTCTGGCTTCTGTGGGCACTGCATACATGGTGCACAGACATACATGCAGGCCAAACACCAATGCACATAAAAATCTTTTTTAAAAAAATGTATGTTTTTGTGCTTACACATTGAAACACATTCCCTGTTTCATCCTCTGGCAGTTCCAGAGTATTAGGTGTTACATAAATTCTTATTGCATTGGAGTTGAGTTTGTTCAAGGTGAGAGGTAAAATCCAGCTTCATTTTTCTGCATGTAAACGTCCAGGTCTCCCAACACAATTTGTTAAAGATATTACATGTTCTCCAAATGTGTGGCAACTCATGTTGCTATAGTTGCTTAGACTTACATCTGAGCCTTTCTATTCTGTTCCACTGATCTATGAGTTTTTTATGTCATTTTTAATGCTATGATGTGCTTAGCTCTTAAAAATTCAAAAAGGATTGACAAAAATATCCTACAAAAGGTGGAACCTAAAATAGTGTTAAATATAGAAAGGCTGTATTCGTTTTAATCCTTCTATACAAGTGGTCCCTCTAGTGGCCACTCTCTCATGAAAAAGAGCGGCATGAGGAAAAGCTGGCTTCTCCCTGACACTGGGAGAAGTTGAAAGCCTCCTCTGAGCACAGCTTCACGCTCCAGTCCAAATTCATCACTTCACTTGGTGCTCACAAACACCCCAATGGATGACTGTCTCTCCCATTGACGATACTAGGAACAGAGTCATTTACTAATGCGGGGTCACACTGTGAAGTTTCTCACCTAGGACTCTATCCTGGTCTAACTCCAGAACTGCCTCTCTCAGGCACTATTTCTGAAATAAAGCAATGTCTCCATGTCTTAGCTTTGCAAACCCTGGCCAACCACAGACGTTACAATTTGTTGGTTACAAGAATAGTTCCTTTATCAGAGTCCTTCTCCTCTTGGGGTTATTTTAAATGCTATATTTAAAACAACAATAAAGAAAACCAAAAAGACTGGAAGAAGAAAGGCCAGAGGCTGCTGAGAAATGCCAGTACACTAGATAGTAACGTTTTTAGGATCTTTGTCCATTCTGCATACATAATTATATGTATTCATAAAGGCTATTTTAAATCACTAGTTACAATTGAAAAAATAAGTATTATCAAATGATTTGTCTTCTCAAAAACATACAAAGATTTATTTTCATTTCCACCTCCACAGTCAGGCTTCCAATTTAAGCATATTTCAAGCTATATTCTCAAAACTGAACACATACACATACACCTCACACATATATGCATATGTAGATGTAAGCATGAGCACATACATCTACATATCTACATATGCATACACACACACACACACACACACACACACACACACACACACACACGTGCGCGCGCAGTACACATCTGTCTTTTTGCAAGCCATCAACATGTCTACACAGAAGGAATTCAGAAGCATGAAAACTGCTCCAGGGGCTGGGGAAATGGCTCAGGCAGTAAAATTCCTCTGGGCAAGCAATTGAACCTGAATTCAGGTCCTCAGAACAATGGGAAAGCTGGATGCTACAGTACACTCCTGAATTTCTAAAGCTGAGGATGCAGAAGCAAGAGGATCCTTGGGGCTCTCTGGCCAGCCACCCTAGTAAGCAAGTAAGAAAAACTATCTCCAAAAATAGGGTTGAAAGCAGCTGAGGACACTGGGCATCAGTCAACCTCTGCCCTCACATGCATACACTTCTACACAGCCCTGCACACATGCACCACATCAAATAAAGATATAGACTGATACTATGAAGTCATTGAAGAAGACATTATTGTAAGACAGAATTTAAGCTTTCTTTTTTTAAAAAAAAATTACTACCAAAATAAAAAGTTTATTAGAAGTTAAAAAAATGAGAAATTCTGAAAAGACAAGAAAAGATTATGGGATAAATTTCTTCTAATCTCGTCCTATGGAAATTCTGCCGCTGGCATACTGGTCTGCAGGCATTTTTCTGGCAGCCTGCATCCACAGCTCTGGGGAATGTTATGCAACATTCAGTGTTTATGATGCTGTTCATAAACATGGTTTTAAATGCTACTTAACAGCTCATTGTGCTGTAATTTTCTTAACCTTTCTCTTAGTTTTTGAATAATTATGTGGAAAACAAAAAAATTTAAATGAAAAGAAATATCTAGAAGAAAAGTAGGTATTTATAGAAAATTAAAACACCAAACAACATATAGCATAGACTTGAGCTCGAGGGTTGTAAAAAAAAAAATGTATTGCACTGTTTTTCTCAATGATATAAAATTATAATGAGAACATTTACTTTTAAAATATAATATTTAAGTTATTTTGAAAATTTTATATCTCTGTACTGTGTTCTTGAATCATATCTTCCTCCCTATAACCCATCAGCCCCTCCCAACTTTGTGTACTTTTTTTTTAGCTCATTAATTCTAATTTATGCTGCTCATATACTGATTGGTATGGGGCCAACCATTGGCTTATGCTCTATCTACTGAGGGGCCACACTTTTAAAGAATACTGACTCTTGGATTCCCAGAAGCCATGAGCTCTTCGAAGTTCCTCAGTTAGGAGCAAGGCTGGTGAGCCTCTGCCTCTATCATGCTGGAATGCTGAGTGGCTTGATCTTGTGAGCCAACCACAGTTGCCACAAGTTCATGAGTGAAGCATCCTCGCCATATCTAGAAGACATTGGTCCACTCTAGTCCTCTCCAGCTTCCGTCTCTTACAATCTTTCCACTCCCTCTTTGAAGACAATGCCTACCCTTGGGGGCAGGACTGTGATGTAGATTTTCTGTTGGTGGCTGACATTCACAGACATCCATTGACATCATTCTTAGTTAGTAATCAGAACAATTCACCCAAATTTCTATTGTATCTTCATTTCAAGAATAAGAAAGATGGCATCCCAAGAGCTGAAAGCACTTGGCGACAATTCACACATGGAGTAAGGAGTTGACCCCTGATCTTTCTAAGGGAATGCTATTTTCCTACTCACTATTTACAGACATCTCAAGTTAGCTTTTGAATATGTTCTGTTGATATCATTAGAAAGCTGTCATTAAAATGAAAACGAATTCCAAATGATAATTCACTTCTAGTGTGTCTTAATAGCTTTTCAGTTATTGTGATAAGATACCATGACCAAGACAACTTATAGAAGAGTTTATTTGGGGCGTACAGTTTCAGAGGGTTAGAGTCCATGACTACAATAGCAAGGAACATGGCAGCAGTCAGATGGGCATGGCGCTGGAGCAGTAGCTGAGAGCTTATATCTTGAACCATAAAGCATGAGACAGAAAGCTAAGTGGGAATGAGATGAGCCTTTGAAACCTCAAAGCCCAACCCCCAGTGACAAGCCTCCTCCAACAAGACCACACCTCCTAATTCTTCACCAGCTAGGGGCCATGAAGATGAGCCAATACCATTCTCTTCAAACTACTGCTTGGTTTAAGTGGTTAACTTGTTGCAGGTCAATTCTGAAAAATAGTCTACTAAAACCTAGAACAGCTGAGGCAATCATTAGTCAGTGAAATCCCTTGGTCATGTCTAAAATGTTTAAAATTCAAGTGTGTTGGAGGTTTTCCACAAATTCATTAAAAATGGGCTAGGGAGCTACACTAATTGCAGCTACTGCAGTAAAATCTGGGTTCTGAGACTGAGTGGAAATTGATGGCGCTAAAAGTATTCTGTAATTAAGTGAAAACTGTGCTCCGAAGCTTAATTAGTCTGCTGTGACTTAGTTTAAGTAGAAATAGTAAATCCTGCTGAATCTCATTAAACGGGAGCCCAGCAGCCCCACCTCACCTGAAGCTCTGTTTCCTGTGGAGGTAGAAAAGAACACACATGCTCCTCTAGTGTGGAACACAGGAAAGGTGACCCAGGCATCTCTAGTGCGAAAGCCCTCTACCTTCCATTTAGATTGTACAATGCTTCAAATCCCAAGGACCCTCCAGAGGCATGTGTGGCTGGCTTGCTAACATTGTGAAGACACTGGCCTCTCAAATGCTGGATGGAGTGATGGAAGTCAGCAAAGCATTGTAAGGTTCCCTTGGTAAGCTTCTCTTTTCCACTGCTCACTGAGCCAGCATCTTTGAGAAGCCGTTAAAGAAAACAGTCTCCTCATATTGTCTCCAGACTTCTCAGTATTTGATCATAATAAGGCTTAAAGGAACTTAAAAGAAGGGAAAGCAATTTATTTGGGGTTTTTATTGGTTACTTTACTGAATAGTTATAAAAGCAAAACTTAGTCACAACAGAAAATTCAGGAAATACAAAGTTTGAAACCAGAACTCTGCCCTCCATTGGCCTCTCTGTGCTTTGGTGACGTGTAGTGTATGTCACCAAGATTGCTGCTGTTTGACATTCTTGTGAGTGTCCACTAGAAGACACATTGAAAAAGAAATTTTTCTTTCATCTCCCACTTTAGCCTGTATACACAAAGGTCATTCCCTTTACTCCCAACATCTCAAACATTGCCGGCCCACCTGCTGCTTCTATGAGGGAAGGCTTCTGCCAGGCAGAACCCATTTCTGTGGTTGGAATGAATGTTCCTGGACTGACAGAGAAGATATAACACCTCCTGCTTATTCAGTAGCATGGATTAATTACATTTTCTGAGCCATATTCCCTAAATGTTTAGGTCCAAAATAAATAGGGCTGTGATGATCATTCAGGTGACTTTGAGGAAGGGGGTCTTGTGCCAAGTTGGTACTGCCCAGGCTGGCCAGTGCGGTGAAAAAGTTTCCCTCAATCAGGTTGTTGGTGACAAGCCTGAATCTCAGCTCCAGACTGAGAAGCCCAAGGAATCCCCCCAACTTCTTCTTCTGTTTTGTCTAAAGACAACAAATGATCCCCAAGCACCTGGAAAGAGACACAGCTGGGACACAAAGTCTGAATGAATAATACAACTAAAAGCCATGGGTCCTAAAGTGGACCCCAGAAATTCAATTCTGTTTCCTTGCCAGTAGGAATCAGGCTTGGACTCAATTTGCTCTTCCTCCCTTCCTTATGATTCTGAGGTGAAATCAGTGTGCCAGGAAATTGCCAGAAACTGTACACCAGCACCCTCCAAGCCACAACCCATCCATATTTCTCTACTCTTGAGAAAGGGTAGAAAGTACCATTCTACTTACATGGCTCCTAAGATTTTTGAGAGACTCACTCCTTTCTCCTTGCTCTAGCCAACTAAAGCACCTCTTCCAGCTCACTAACACTGAAGCCCGCTGGGGCAGCTCTCACAGAGTTCTGCCTTAGGAGCCCACACTGCCTTTTATGAAGTTAGAAAGGACCAGGCTTCCCTGACAGGACATGAATAGGAAAGTTAAAAGTGAAGCATTACATACAGACATACAGTCATAGAAAAGATGAAGGAACATAGCCAAGCATAACCACACACACACACACACACACACACACACACACACACACACACACACACACCTTCTTTAGCACCAGGAAGCAAAGCCTGACACAAGCATCTGATCTTAGGCTTGGAAGCCAAGTGAGATTAAAATGCTATGACTCCTCATTGGGGCAATAACTCAGGCTCACTTTCCTCCTGGCATGGTACTTAGCATATGATAAGGTCAATTCGCCTTGACTTTATCAAGTCCCTGCCCAGCCAGCCCAAGAGTGCTGCTCCAATTCTTTATATTCTAGGAGCAACTCAGGTCTGTGCCTCCCTGCTTAAAGTATGTCTGCTGCCACATTTGAAACTATCTTTAAGTGCACAGGTACCCAACTAAGGATAGTTTAATATGTTCTAACTTTACAGTGATAGATGAGTAGCAGCCATTGAGCAGAAATCACTTAGAATTTTGGCCTTTATCTGGACTGTCCAT
The DNA here is from genome assembly GCA_004025045.1 of Sigmodon hispidus. Classification (NCBI taxonomy): domain Eukaryota; kingdom Metazoa; phylum Chordata; class Mammalia; order Rodentia; family Cricetidae; genus Sigmodon; species Sigmodon hispidus. The sequence continues at coordinate 31,977 of PVIH01015331.1, read as the reverse complement.
ATGCAGTAGGATTCCTTCACCATACTGGGAAGCACTCCCAAGTCAAGCACACAGACAGAATTAATGCCCAGTACTTGACAGTGGGCTGCGCTTAAGGCACAATGCTCAGAAGGTTATGTTCATTAACAACTGTTTATAACATCTTCAACTTGCTGTGAATTTGTTTGTTATTATTTGTTGATAACTCTATTATGAGCTCAGGAGTTCCCATTCCATCTACAGGGTAAATGTCCCTCTAGGAACAATCCAGGTCAACACAGTGTGATCTTCAGCCCTCCTCTCTGCTTCTATCTTTTAGTCAGATACAGAGTTCTGGGATAAAATGCAGGCAGAGTGGGAAGAAATGGCCCGAAGGAACTGGATATCAGAGAACCAAGAAGCCCAGAACCAAGTCACCGTCTCTGCCAGTGAGAAGGTAACTCAGTCTGTCCTCACATGCTGCTGAGTGTCTTCAGACTCATCAGATTGCATGTGATGGACCAGTCAGTAAGTACCTTGTGAAAAAACTAAGAATTAAAGGCAGTTTGATGTCCATCTGACCTAGAAGAAAGTGTAATTGATGGAAAACAGGTAACTCTGGCATGTGAGGACAGCTGGTCTGGAATGAAATGTCCCTGTTTATTACTGTTCCCATAATCTGTTACATACCCAAAACTCGCAATGGCTCATCACCTGTCCTGTTCATACAAAGGCCAGGAGGTGATCTGGAAGTTTTAGGCTGTGTCTCATGGTGTTGCCACACCATTGGCAAAGATTCTCAGTGCAAAGAATGCTTTTCACACAACCAGGTCAAGCTCAAAGGGTTATGCAATGATACTCCATTGCTAAGAATTCTGGAAAACTGGGACGTGCCATAAACTGCTGGCCAGAATGTCCATTAAGTCCCAGCTACTTTGAGATCTCTACCTTTAAAAGTACTTAGTGAGAGGAAGACACTAGAATTACTACATATCCTGAGAGACAGAGAAATGATGTTTCTTAAAGAAAAAAATCTCTCTCTCTCTCAAACACATACAAATACACACGCTGACATACATGTATACATACATGTACATATACAGACACATATTTATTGATAAAGTTTGCCTAATTGTTTAGGGATATGAAATAAGTCTCAGTAGTATTCAATTCTGGATAATGTTCCTGCCATTTTACTCAATCCAGCATCTTTTATAGCATACTCTGTACTAGGTAGTAGGGTATGATGGCCAGTCTGATTTTAGATTTATGTTCCCATTCAAATGTCTCTCTTCCCAGTGGTCTATTGTTCCTCAAGAGGTCGGATAATCTCAAAACATAATTTTTTATAAGTAACTTGTAACAGGAGGTTTCTAGCCTGTCCTGTTAGAGGTCTAGAGGTCTAGAGCTGCAGAGCCGCAATCCCACAGAAACATACAGACACTTATATTAACTACATGCTGCTTAGCCTATGGCTCAGGCATACTGCTAGCTAGCTCTTACATCTTAAGTAAATTCATTTCTATTATTCTATTGTGCCACATGGCCCATGGCTTACCTATTTTTTTACATCTTGCTTCTTGGGAGGCTGGATCACATCTCCCTCTGACTTTGCCCTCCCTCCGCCATTATCTATGCTCAGATTTCCCTCCTTCTTCTAAAATGCCTGCCATAAGCTCAAACAGTTTCTTTATTAATGAGTGATAATCACAGCATACAGAAAGACATTTCACATCAGTAACTGCATTTCCCACAAAGTAAATATCCAATCTAGGTAAGGAAAGGAGAACACTGAGAGCCACCAGACTGCAGGCTATAATCCACACACCTGAGCCTTGACTCAGCCCATCACTGTGTGCACCAGTAGATCCTATGGCTGTGGACACAGTGTTTCATCTTTCTAAGCACCTATGGGAAATAAAGGCCTCCACTGATCTATCTTTAGACCACAGTAGCATCATCACCAGGTCATATTAAAAGGATTTTCTGATATTTTGTGCCAGTGAAACAGCAACACATAATATTCTCAAATATTTCTGGAGATAGTTTAACCCCAGAGCAGACAAGTTACATACATTTGGTCTTAAAAAAAAACCAGTCCATGGCCTTTGTCTAAAGTGTCGATTCTCAAAGTCTAGTTTAAGGTTAAAAAAAAAGCACAAAAAAATCCTGAAGCATAAAGTTTTCATTATAGTTTTAAAATGGTTTATTTTGTGGCCTAGGCTAAGCCAGAGCTTACTATGTAGCCCAGACTGACCTCAAACTCAGGGTGATCCTCCTGCTTCAACTTCTGTTGTTCTGGGCATGAGCTACCATATCACTCTCATTTTTTTTTTTCTTAAATAACCAAAATGTCAATCAATAAGAACTGAGAAAATAAATTTTGCATATCTACATAAATCACTTTAAAGATATAGGATAACCTAATCCAAAACTAAGTAGGGTATAAGTTTCAAGACTTTGTGTGAGCCTTCTAAGTTGAATATTCATAGAAAATACTCAGTGAGTGTTTGCATATTTTGTGTTAAGTATTTGCAAGTAAATAATATCTGTATTTTTAAAAGATGTGTTTTCAGTAGGGGTGCCTGTTTCCCTCAATGAGGAAATAATTGTTCAGAGATTTATTGGATCTAAAAATGAAGGAAGACAATGATGTGTTACATCCTGGCCTCCTCTGTGTCATAGGGATATTACTTTCACACTGAAAATCCCTTCAAAGACTGGCCTGGAGCATTTGAAGAAGGCTTAAAAAGACTGAAGGAAGGGGACCTGCCTGTCACCATCCTGTTCATGGAAGCAGCAATCCTTCAGGACCCTGGAGATGCTGAGGTGGGATTCCCTTCACTCTGACAGACTGGGAAAGTGCCTAAGTGTACTTAGGGATGGGTGAAGATGCACCCTGAAGATACTGTAGATTGCATCTACACTAAGGTTTACAAAGAAGTTCCCCTGGCTTAGGCGGATCTTGTTAGAAGACTACAAATTACTCAGTTTTCTAGCTGAGTTTCTAATCTTTGAGATGCAGAGCCTCCAAAGAGGAAAAAAAACTGAGGTCAGGCAACACAAAAATAGCCAACCTGGGCCAGGCATGGAGATGTGCACCTTTAATCTCAACACTGTGGGGCAGAACAGAGGCAGGCAGAGCTCTGGGAGTTCAAGGCCATCCTGATCTATGTAGAGAGTTCTAGGCCAGCCAGAGCTTCATAATGAGACTATGTATCCATTAAAATATAAAAATCAAAGATGAGCTTGATGCCCATAATTCTTAGGGAAGAATATGGCTTTGTCTGGGTCTCAAGTCATGTCCTTGATTTACTCAGCCAACATTTATAGGACATCTACTGTGTCCTCAAAACTGCACTGAGTCCTGGTATAAAATGTCGAAGATTTAGCAAAATGTGCAAGCAGTTAAGAAGCCATTTTTGTGCTGTATCTGAAGAGATGAGGAAATAAGCAAGGAAAAGCAGCTCAGAGTAGAGCTGGAGTGTGTGGTGGTCCTCCCCCAAGGCTGCTTCCCTGTAATTAACCTTGCTCCCACAGGAGAATCACAGCTAAACTAACTGAAATGACAAGCAGTTGGCTTCATTTTGTGATGTTAATAGTCTGCCTGTGTTTGTTTTCTTGTGTTGGTTTTGGTTGGGTTTTTATCATTTGGTTGGTGTTTTGTTCTGTTGTTTGTCTTCACAGGCATGGCAGTTTCTTGGGATAACCCAAGCAGAGAATGAAAACGAGCAAGCAGCCATTGTCGCCCTCCAGAGGTAGATGCAGCTAAGTGCAAAATTTCGGGCTTGGGGAGAGGTGGACTTTTAGCTTTGCCTCTGGGCTCTTCTTCCAAGTGGAATGTGAAGAATTTGTCTAAGGCATCCACACGTTCCACTCACACATAGCTCTGATGGGATAATTTTCCCAAACCATAATGCTTCTCCATCTACAAATCAACTCATGTTCTCTAGAACCAAAGAAAGTCTGTGTCAAAAGCAATTGGCAGTCAGACTCATTGAATCAGCAGATCTTTTGGTGCCCTAGCCTTTGCAGCTTCCAAAAGTTTTCTTCAGGAAATATGTGTTCAAATTACTGACTGTAGGTGGAGGCCAATTAGGGCAGAAGGAAGAACAGAGCCTTAGTGTAGACTTTCCCATTTACATACAAGAGCCATCATTTAAACCCTTGAATAAGTTTCCACCAAACATACCCGCAGTCTTCCTGCCTTTCTTGTACATATTGCTAATGTAATAAGGAGGAAGCAAATACATGAACCACATATGCTCAACATATTATATGCAAATGTGTGAGTAATGGATGCGCACAACTTGCGTGTGTGAAAATTCTAGAACTTCCTACACTTAGAATGTAAGAATCCTAGGTACTGGAGAGTTCAATGACTTTGTATTCTCAGTTCCTACATCTCAAGACTTTGTTGGCATAGATTTTCCTTTACAAAACTTTATTTCAGGGAAAGACAATTTAGTGCCTGAGGGCAGGGCCCAGGTCTAAGAAAAATCTAAAAAAAAATCTCAGGAATGTGCCCGACAGCCAGTAGATTCAAAACTTGGTTTTGCTCTGAATGTTTAGCCAGTAGATTCAAAATGGGTTTGAACCAAAAGTTTAACCAATGGTTTTCAAGAATTACTCTATCCCTTACACCTTTATCCAATCCTGAAATGCCAAGATATGTAACACCCCACTTACTATTCTTTTCTTTAAAAATCCTTTTCACCCCTGAGCTCAAGGCTGAATTCTTTCCTCTGCATTGGAACAAAGCAGGTTCCTTCAAACCTATTCAAAAGAATAAACTGACCCTCATGTGTGGGCATTGATTCCAGCTCCTGGTGGTCTTTGAGGGTCTCTTGGCATGGGTACAACAGTATCTCACAGTATAAGATTATTGGAACTTTTTTGTTTTGTTTTGTTTTGTTTTGTTTTGTTTTGTTTTGTTTTCCTTGAGAGCCATTTTCTGTAGCTGAGAGACACTGAGAATTAGAGAAGGTCAAGGCCCCATAGATCGTGTACAAGAGAGATGGGATTTAAACCCCCATTCCATGATACAAAATCAAGTGCACTCTGAGTCAGTGGGTCCTAACTCTGCATACAAATGCACAATGGGATCATTTTATAAAATGCCTTAGAGTGTGAGTCTTAGAAATTCTCAGAAATCATGATTTACTTGGTTAGGACTGAGGAACCAAGCATCATTGGCATTAGAATCACCTAGGGGTTCTAATGCACACTCAGGATTTGCTGCCGAGTTTCTGAGTCACTTGCTGCTCCAAGTCCTAGGCACATCCTACCTGCATCTTCATCATCTGGGGACCCATCAGACCTTCCTTTACCAGGTCCCACTGCAGGTCCCCAGCGCTAGGATGTATGTAGTGCAAAGTCCCTATTTTATATTTCTAAGTTTGGAAAGTCCTGCTAGAGGCCAGCAGAAGGGAATTCAGGGGCAGCAATAGCCTGGGACATGTACAAGCCTGCATTAGCAGTCTAGAAACAGAGATTCCTCTCTCTTTTGTGAAACATTGTAGAACCTTTCATTTCTGTGCATCAAAATTTTGTCCAAGTCCAATTTAGGGGAGTTAAGATAATACAGCCATATTTAAATAATATTCTCTCTCATATAGCAACCACACTTTAGAAAACTTTATTAAAGTTATCAATACCAGGTCTGAAAAAATGGGCTCAGTTTTTGATAGCACTGATGCTCTTACAGAGGACTCTAGTTTTGTTTCCATCACCCACATGGTAATTCACAATCATCTGTAACTCCATTTCCACAATATCACGTGCCCTCTTCTGACCTCTATGGGCACCAGGCTCAAACATGTTACATGCAGGCAAAGCACTTATAAAATAAGTGCTTTTTAAAAATGAAGTTACAAATCCAACTGACATGAGGAAATTTTACCTCTTTAAAAACACTCTTTCATCTAGGTTCTCATTTGGAGAAATAAAATACTTTCCAGTGACTTGACATAATTTAACTTTTGCAATTTTAATTAATAATTTTTAGTTAATAAAGGCTTCAAGACTGCATAAAATATATATGCACAACTGTTGGTCTGTCTTGTCTTCTCTCCAGGTGCCTGGAGTTGCAGCCAAACAACTTGAAAGCTCTGATGGCCTTGGCTGTGAGTTACACCAACACCGGCCATCAGCAGGATGCCTGTGAGGCTCTGAAGAACTGGATTAGGCAGAACCCAAAATACAAATACCTTGTAAAGAACAAGAAGAGCTCCCCAGGCCTCACTCGGCGGATGTCTAAGTCCCCAGTTGACAGGTTGTCTGCATTCTATGTAGAATCCTTCTGTTACTGTGACAAAATGCCTGAGATAGCAACTTACAAAGAGGAAAGGTTTCTTTAAGTTCACATTTTAAAGGGTTACACAATGGTCAACTGGCCTGATGTTTTAAGAAATGTGATGAATGGGACATCCAAGCGAAGGCGCATAGTCGGGGGGTAACTCACCTCATGGTGACTGTGAAGAAAGGGAGTAGCAAGGTTCCTCATAGCTCCTTCATGACCTGCCTTCCTCCCATCAGAACCACACTTTACAAAGGTCCTACTGCCTCCCTACAGGACCACAGGCTGGCATTTGGGGGGAATACATATCTAAATCCCAGAAGTTGTTCTATAGACAACATGACCTGGTATGGCCATTCATAGACATTTACCCAAGTACCGTATTTCAAATCCAGGTGCTTTGGAATTAATGTCAATATGCTAAGAACTAGGGCTATATAAACTTGGTCACTCATTGGAGGAATTCAGAATTGAATCTCATTGAATCGTTGGTCAGCTAGCTTCAAGGACTGAACACTGGGTCAAAGGTGTTCTCCCTCTCCCAAGATGATCTTACTTTACATGGCTGGTATATGTGTTTTGTTGCGTATTTGTGACAATTGACAGTGTTAGTTTTATAAACTGGTATTGGTAGTCCTCTCATTAAGCTTATATATTCATTATTTTTTATTTTTATCCATATGGGTATTTTGCCTGAATATAGGTCTGTGCACCCTGTGCATGCCTGGTACCTGCAGAGGCCAGAAAAGGATATTGGTCCCTGGAACTGGAGTTACAGACCATTGTTAGCCACCATGTGGGTGATGGAAATCCAAACCAGGTCTTCCATAAGAGCAATAAATACTCTTAGGCACTGAGCTATTTAGCCTCTAATCTACTTTAAGAAAAAACTTTTCAGTCTAGACCATGGTTATCTTCTAAAAAAGACCCAAATTGAGTTTCCAGCAACTACATCAAACACTACACAACCATCGGTAGTTTTAGCTCCAAGTGATCCAACTTTCTAGACACTGAATCAGGTTCTTTCTCCATAGCTCTGTTCTAGAAGGAGTGAAGGAATTATACCTGGAAGCTGCCCACCAAAATGGTGACATGATAGACCCAGACCTGCAGACTGGTCTTGGAGTTCTCTTCCACCTGAGCGGAGAGTTTAACAGAGCAATTGATGCATTTAATGCTGCCTTAACTGTTCGGCCAGAGGTAAGGAATTCTAGCATAGCAAAACACCCTGGGGGTTTTGTAACAATGCAACAAAAAAGCTTCCATAGGCGATCTTCTGTACATCCCTTCTATATTTTATCTGGTAGTGACTTCAAGTACAGATAATACACCCCTGCAGCTGTCCCTACAAAAATGCCTAAGATGGGAATGTTAACTGTAAGACATCATATGACCACTGCTGTTTAAGGGATGAAAGTCTTTTCCATCGAGTTAACCGGAGAGAATTTTTAATAATTCTTCTCAGTACAGAACCTGTTCATGAGTGCTAAACAAACCTAGGCCATCTTGCTTCACCTGCAAAGGGAAGAGGTGGGAGTACTACCATGATGTGCCTGGGTATAAATAACTCTGGTCTTTGTCCTAAGGATTATTCATTGTGGAACCGTCTTGGAGCAACCCTGGCAAATGGAGACCGAAGTGAGGAAGCTGTGGAAGCCTACACAAGAGCACTGGAGATCCAGCCAGGCTTTATCCGATCCAGATACAACCTGGGGATCAGCTGCATCAACCTGGGTGCCTACAGGTAAAGTATACCTGGGTTCAAACAAGCAACCTGAGGGCCCAACACACATATAAGTCTGTATGAATAGACTTATATCTTAACAGTCCAACCTTTAATTTTTTCGTTTAAGGAAAAAAGAAGCTTAGAGAGAGACAAAGTCAGGGAAACTTGAAAAACCAGCCTCGGGAGGTGCCGTGTTTGGCAAAGCCAAGCCAAGACTACATATACTAACTATATACTAATAATATATCTAAACTCAATATACAGGTAGAATTAGTCAGGGAGGGAAAGAAAAGATAATATGGTGGTAGATTTGTTGTTTAAAATACGATGAAGTTAAGGGGAAAATATTAAATGATGAGTAATTGTTAAAAATGCCCTGACACAGTTATGGCCCAAAAAGCTGCAAAGCCACAGGTCATCCTAGAACTCAGCTGTTCCCACCCCCACTTCTGCCCCACCCCCACCACGCCCACACCCGTTTTTCAGGAAGCTTTTATACTTCCTGTAAATACTGAAAAGGCCAAAGCCGTTATCTAATGTGAGTTTTACCTATCAACACTTGTGGTATCAGAAAGTAAACTAGAGTGTTTTAAGAGATTCATTGAAAAGTAATGACACATTGCGTATCAATGGAAATGACATGCTTTACAAGAAAATAATCACTTTCCAAAACCAAGCTATACCGAGAAAGCAGAGTAGCATGCATTGGAAATTCCTTTAATAGCTTGTTTCCTAGAACCAATTTCTTGCTGCCTTTATATTCTGTCTGTTGGGCTACATCACATGCAATCAATCCCCAGGCATGAGCAGGTGGAGGTGAAGGTGAAAAAGATCAGTTTCATAATGAAGGTCATTTGCCCTCACAAGCGCCAGGCTCCCCAGACCATACAGTAAGAACTATTGATCTCTACCAAGAGAGCTTTTATGTGAATTGACTTCAGGGCACTTCACAACAAAATCCTAAAATGACTTCTGCTATTCATATAGTTCACTTAGGGTCTCAACCTCTGCAAAGAAATTTGCCTAAGGCTAAACAGCTGGGCCTGGAGGCTAGACTGTCTAATAATGAAACTTAATTCCTTCTCTGTCGTTAGCAGGAAAATCTAGACCACCTTGCATTTGAGGAGAGTTGTGTCCTCCCCTTAAAGACGGGTGGCATAGATCACTTTTGCACAGGGATCATGTCTCCAGGTCATCCCTGGAGCAGGGTGATGCATCAGCTTAGCACTAGGTGTACTTGCCTCCCTCTGTGCTCCAAAAGTAAAACAGGCTTTCCTGTTCTCTTTCTGACCCACTATATTTAACAATAGCTGTTCACAAGAGAATAACTAGAGAACCTGAAACTCATCCCTGGTGTGCCTACTCGCCCCGGAGAGGACCTAGGGCATCACACAGAAGCAATTGACTGTTTCTTTTAGTGTGCTAACTCTGGAATTGAGCTGACTGTTCTTTTCTTCTTTTTCAGAGAGGCAGTCAGCAATTTTCTCACTGCCCTCAGTTTGCAAAGAAAGAGCAGGAACCAGCAGCAAGTCCCTCATCCTGCCATCTCGGGGAACATCTGGGCTGCCCTCAGGATTGCACTGTCACTGATGGACCAGCCAGAACTCTTCCAGGCAGCCAACCTTGGTGACTTGGATGTCCTCCTAAGAGCTTTCAACTTGGATCCTTAGAGGAAAAGAAAGAAATAGAAAATAAGCCCTCATCTGTTATTATACTAAAAAGGGACAAAACTATTTTATTATGAATTTCAAAAAAGAAAAGATTTTTTTAAAAAAGGATAAAGCAGAGAGCCAAAAGGCTGTGATCATATAACCCAAGGGAGTTGATTATTATAGACAATACCCGGCCTCTGTTCAGATCCAAAAGCACAAAGTCAAGAAGGCATTCAAGAGAAGAACTAAGGTTCTTGAGAGAAAACGAGAGAAGGTAACTGTGTCTGACGTCTACTCCTCCAAGTTATCTCATCCCCAGTCACAGCTGGTGGCACGTATGAAGAGCCTGTTAATGGGACAGTTTGTCTGTGGTCAGTGAACTAAAGCTGTCCCAAAGCTGTTTTCCCTTTTTTGAGACTGAACATAGTTTGGGCATCAGCGCATGCACACATACAACCTGACTAACGGCATCACTTCCCTTCCAATTCTTCCTGCAGCCTTTGTTTCCAGAGAGAGAGCTTTGCTGGCAAAAGCACTTTTTGCACTAGACATTTTTGCTGTTCCCAATGAAATCCTGTCTAGGATTGTACATAAGCACTTTAATATCTTACTTATGCCTTGCCGAGCTTCAGGTGTGTTGTTCCAGTTTCTTACTTGGGAGGTGGGGGCTGGAAGATTTGAGACAGATTTATTAGCTCAGTGGACCAAATACAAAATTCTAAGAAGAGCTTTTCTTAGTGTAGGGTTTGAAGGTGCATTGGCATAGAATGTAAATATGTTAAACCCAGTTTTCCTTGCGTGCTTCCTGAGACTCTGTGGATCTCAGTGGGAAGCAAGATTCTGACTCTGCCTTCTCCCTGCAGTTTCTAATGAGTTTCTGTTAACTTGTTTTCGTTTTTGTTTTCCGGTTTCTAACTGCCCTGCGCAATGAGAGCCCTTTGAAACTGTTACTATTTTCAATGGTATTTCTTAAGCGTGATAAATACATATTTCCTTAAGTTGATGTGTTCCTTCAGTTCCATAATAGCCCACACTGTCCACCTCCTCGAGTTGTGATGGACAGAAGGTCACATCTGTGACCAAGTTGCACTGAGTTCAGAGTCCGTGCCCCCCCACCCCCCCACCCCCGCCATGGACTCTAACATTCCGGGGCAGGCCTTCTCCACTGGCAGACCTCTATACTCAATTGTTACCCTTCCACAACCTTCTTCAGATGACTTTGTGGGTGCTTGGGACTTGGTGATTATTTTTTAAAAAATGCATTCATAAAGAATTAGAATTTGCTAGGCTCTAATTCCGGGAAATTTGCCCTATTCTTCTTTACTTTGTATCTTGTTTACCTCCAGAATCTTCTTAAAGGCAGCCTGGTCCCAACTTGTTTATGTTGCCTACTAATAACTCATTCCAATAACAATTTTATAGTTACCAAAAAAAACATATTTTGCATCACAGCAGATTAATTGACTATGGGGTTATCTACTCCTGATTAAAAATGAGCCCAGAGGCTGACTGAACCTCTCATCGCTGTGGAGTCTCCTGGATTCTGAGAGAGAGCACTAAGTCCACAGGTGACCACAAGTCCTCAAAGCTTATCTGTCACACAAACTTTCTGACTTAGAAGGACAAGGTGATGACGCCACTGGAGTGATGGCAGGCTTTGTTCTTCGTTGTCAGTGTTCTCTATGTCTCCAACTATCCCAGCTCAGCAGCAGGACACAGAGGCATGACGGCATCAGCAACAACTCCTGCTAGCTTTTAATGGCTGAGCCATCTCGCCATCTCTGGCCCATGCATTTTATTTGTCTGAGCACCAAAGCAAAGCTCAAATGTATTTTTGAAGAGCAGATTTTTTTTTTTTTTAGACCAGTGGTTTTCAACTTATGGGTCATGACCCCTTTGCCTCCATAAATATTTACATTATGATTCATAATAGTAGCAAATTTACAGTTATAAAGTAGCAGAGAATAATTTTATGGTGGGGGGGCAGTCACCACAACATGAGGAACTGTATTAAAGGATCGCAACATTAAGAAGGTTGAGAACCAATGTTCTAAACTTTTAGAAACAGACTGGAAGACCTCTCTGGGCCAGACTGTAGACCAGGGCATTGCCTGCCTGAATACTGCTGATGATGTAGTGACCACACCTTCCTTCTTCCTCACTCCAAGTGTTGTCTACTGGCCACCTGTTCCAATTCCTTGGAGACCGTTCCAAGCCTGTAGACAAAAGGTTCAAAGCAACCTTCATGACCACTCTATTCATAATGCTCTCCCAGGCCTTCAGCAGCCCCAGATCTTGCCAGGATAATGACCCACCATACCCTCAGCCATGTCACCCCTTCACACAGGAGCTCAGTCTCAGTCTGACTAGTGCAAATGTGGGAAGTTTTATTTCATTTGATTGTTGCTGAGTGGTGTCACATATTGTGGTCCAAATTTATTTTACTGAAATACCAAGTATTTCAAACTCTAGGAATTTATTTTAGGGGACAGTTAATAATTTTCCACTTCACTATTATGTAGCATTTTGTAGGCTATTCAGTGGGACTTTCTCCATTCTTTTAGTTTTATCCATTACAATTAAGATTTTCCTATTAGGAAGTTCAAAATCACTAGCTAAGAGGGCAAGAGCTACAATTTTCAATGCTATGATAGTGATAGTAAAATCAATAACTAAAAAGTAAAATGTTGTATAACTAGAGCCATAGCAGACAATAGCAGTGAGATTTTAGTGACTTTCTTGTGCACTGAAAAGTGTGCATCTTTTTGTTGCACACTTTTTAAATGCAGAACCATTGGGGGCTTTCCAGCTTCATGGCAAGAAATTGCCTTTTCTCCTTCTGTTTGAAAGACTAGGGCATTCTTTTGAGGCCCTGGGGAGGAGCCTAAGAATGGAACTCATTCATACAATGGCCACTCAGTAGCTTCCAGGGGCTGATTTTGCCAGTAAATTGGATGAAAATGCAGAGAAAACCACTAATCACTGCTGAGTTTCAAAATGTCCTAAGTTAGAGCACCTGCATGTGAAGAAGAGGCAGAACAAAGGAGAACTGAAGATGTAGCTCTAAGAGTACAGCGAACCCTAGAACCATATAAACTGACCATGGTCTTATGTGGCTGCACTCCCCCAGTGCCCTCCAGAACCACATAAACCACATGGTCATGCACAGCTGTCGTGCCAGCACTTGGGCAATGGAGGCAGGAATATCAGGAGTTTTAGGTTATCCTGGGCTCTAGGACACCCTGCACAGACGAGGAGAATAGGACCTTCTAACCAAATCAGTCTCAGTGACTGTGCTTTCTTTGCATTTCATTCATCCTGACATCCCTCCCTGCAGCCCACCAGAAATTTTATTACCTAATGACAAAGTGCACTTCCTCAGCCAGTCTGATGTCTGCCAGAATTGGGTAGGAACATCCAGAATACACTCACTCTCAGATTTACATGCCATATTTATTATTTATATTGAGAATCATGATGACTCTTAGATCAATATCCGAATTCTTTTTACAGAATGTTCTGGCCTATTCTCACCATATGGGCAAGGCTTGACTGTAATTGTAGATCATCTTACAGTTCCAAACCTCTCACCATAAAGTTTATCTGGGCACTCCTGGGGGACCAGAGGAAAGAGAATAGCCATTGTGTGACCTTGTCTGTCTTTGAACTGCTTCCATGAGATCGAATTGCATTTACCTTAATTGCAGTGGTAGTAGGGATACTACCTACTACCTATCCTGACATACTTCTAGAAGCAGTCAAGAAAGCAGGTATTTGGAAGATTTAATTCATGTGCCATCTTTCTGAGACCTCTTATTTTGAAAATGAAGACACAGGCAATACCCATGACTTCAATCTTTGTAACATAGCTTCAAACTGGTTCCCTATGCAAATGTTCCTGCACCATGTCCTTCTCATCTCACTATTTATAGGACTGGCTGAATTATGCTGTTTTGAACTAAGAAGTAGATGCATATATTTTTAAAGAGTGTTCATAGACCAACTCTGGCATAAAGTTTGTAAAAAGGCAATTTTTAAAAAGTAAAGCATATAACCTCAGGTACAAAACAATTGCATGCATCAGTACTTAAACCTGCCTATGACTATTAACCAAAGCATGCAAAATACTTTCACTGAATGTAAACTGGCCCACTCGCCCTGTGCATGACTGGTGTCATAGGCTAGCTTGTGTTTCCACTCTTCTCAACAAATAAGCACTTCCTAATGTTCCAGTATTTTCTATTTTCCTTTTCCATCTCATCCTGTAGACTGTTAGCCTGACATCACATTGGTATTGACTGATTCTCACAGATTGGTTCATACACTGTGACTGCCAGTACCAGACCAATTTTCTGACGGATCCAGGTATAGACATGGGTCCTTTAAAACCCTTGTGAAGCTTGATAGAGCTAAAACTGTGGCAAGGCCATACAATTGTCTTTGCCCAAGAAGCTTTGAGCTCGAAGTTCTTAATAATGTATTTCAAGTTTTTTTTTTTTTAAAGTTTAGGACAAAATAGAAAACATTGGGATTCTAAATTCTGTGGGGAGATTAGACTGATGTCATACACATGGATATTGCTCTTAGGCAAAGTGGACATGGGGCCTGAGTTCCCCACTGGGATGGTATGTCACAGAGCAGAGTGCAGGTTATTGTTCTACCTGTAACGTCAAGGTCTTTCTCCCTTCAGAAACTAGATTTCATCAACCTAATCAAAACTACTCAAATTCCTATCTTCTCCTAAAACTCCAAGAAAGGGGAGATTTAAACCCAGTTCAGTAGGGCTGGGCTGGAGACACAGCTCTAGTGGTACAATGCTCACCTCCCACCCACAAAGCTCTGGATTTGATCCTGCAAAGCATTCAACTGAGCTTGACGGCACACATCTGTAATCCCAGGGCATGGGAGGTGGGGAAGAAGGCCAGGAATCCAAGGTCATCCTTGGCCATACAGAGTTCAAGATCATCCTGGGCTATGTAAGACATGGTATCAAAAAAAATCCCCCAAAATTAAAAAGACTTTTATTTAGGTCATATGTGAAAAACAACTTTTTTATCCTTTTGTAATGTCCAGTGCTTTCCCACACACAAGCCCAGAGTCTAAACTACTCTTTCCCCAAACAGAGAAAGACCATGGCATGGTGACAGTAAAAAATTAAGAGGAAAACAATAAGAGATCCAAGTGTGAAGCTTAATAGTTCCTCATGCTGCACATAGCTGCTACAATTGCTACAGAACACCAAATAAAATGTTCTGGAGACCAGTGTACCAGCCTCAGGACCTCCTGAGCTAGAGAAAGGCTAGCTGAGTGTCCCTCTGCAAGACACAGGGACAGTCCTAGAAAACCCTCAGTGAAAATGATAAGGTGAAAGCAGCAAGGAAGCCGTTGGTGGCTAACCTGTGCCATGTGCATCTGGGAGGTTGGTTTGGGTTTTTCTTTGACAGGAGAGGGGAATGGAACGCATGCACGCAGTGGGTAATTTTGAGTCTCTGCCGTCTTTGCTTAGACACATGAAAGGATTGCACCATGTGATCAGTGAGGTCATGACTCATGTTACCATCAGTGGAAGGACACCACAAGCCTAATTTGTCAGTCTTTCTTTTCCTCATATTTCAGCTGACTGAACCCTTCAACTTTCATTACCCAAATTTGTTTACATCAGTTGAAAAAAAATAACTGGTTAATTTAGTAAACTTTTTACAGCCTATAAGAAGCATTTATTAACTATTTAGAAACATTTCTATCTATTTTGTATATCTATGAATACTGCATATCTAGTCTAACCTAAAATTGTGTTTTAAGAAAAGTGCCACAATGCTTATTTTGTTCAATATCTTTAAAATCTGGATATTTCGTGAGGTTTCAAGCTGACATAGGTAACAGAGAAAAACTTAATGTTTACAGTGAATTTCTAAATTAATACCAACCCCAAACTAAGTGATCTATAGTCAATTAACAGCCATGGGGATTATCAACATACTCTAAGATAATATTTCTGTGGCATAGTGAATAACACGCAGCCTACTCTGCCATGTAGTAAGCCTTTGTCATAGTCTTTCTCTGCATTGCCTTTTGAAATGAAACTACTATAAAAATAACCACGTATCCTACTGGTGTGTTAATTCACTTGGATGACATAATTTGCAAAATACTAAGCTTGAGGTAGTGTTTATACTTTATTGAAGGCACACCCTCCTTTTCCACTTTATTAACCTGTATTTACATTTGTGCAGTTTTAAACTATGTGTCCAAATCAACTTTGTCTGTGGCTTCATGATCTTTCCAGGACTCTCTCAAGATGGGATTTGGGGTCAGAATCACTTAAAGACAAGTAGACACCAATTACCACTGCTTTAAGAAATGTCCTTTTGTTGAATATCACTACATATAATTTTGCATGAAATATCTGGAAAGCAGGAATGCATTTGTAGATGAACAACAAACCTTGAAACTGTTTTCTTTGTTAATTTTTTTAAGACTAAAATATTAACCTAAAATTGAAATTTGTGATCTTTTTAAAATAAAAGCATTGAAAATATGTGTCACTTCAGGGTCTTTCTTAGAGGGAGATCAGTTAGACAATCAATAACTTGATTGCATGCAGTCTCCTCTCTAGTGTAGGACACACCTAGACCATAACAGTAAGAAGGCATGTGTGCCAAGTGGGAGAATGAGGCAGTGAGGCCTTATGGGAAGACTTAGGCCCTTATTTCCAAGTGGTCATAAGTTAGGGGGTGTGTGGGCTGCGATTCAAACCAAGAACCAGCAAAATGGAATGGGAGACAGCTGTCCTGAAAGAATCAACAGCTAGGACAGCAAGGTGCTTATGAGCTCAGGGTATGAGCTCATAACAGAAGAGACCAAGACAGCAGGGGCTGAAAGCAAGCAGGCTTTCGGAGATGCTCTTTGGGGTGAGGGATCCAGGGAGATCTTCTCAGAGGAGGGCAGAGCTCCCCCCAAACCCCCACCCCTGTTTCGGAAACAAAGTCCTCTTGACCTGGTTAGTGTTATGCCCAAAGCTCGACCCCCAGAGCGACCACCAGAGACACAGATGTCTGAAATGCAACAGCAAGGTCAGCGCAATACAAGCCAGGCAGGGAGCTTGTTCCACACACCCGACACACAAGGCAAGGAACAGCTGCCCACCCTAAATTATACAAGCTTTTTAAAAGGCAAAAACCATAAGGCAGAGTTACTTGGGGTCAAGGGTGCAAGTGTGCTACTGATTGGCTCATGCTTAGGAACATTTTACAGCTTAACATTCCTGGATGCCACCTGAGTGGGTTGGTCATTTTACTACCTTAGGGTTGGGTCATCTAAATGACCCTAGCTAGTGCTTAGCTTATCCTTGACCCCTGCCAGAAATGTGAAACTGAATTTTATTTTACCTTTAGAATATAAAATGGAGTTTTTAAAGTTTACTCTCTTCAGTTAGGTTGACAGTGAAGGTAGCTGTACTGGGCCAGGACTGGAGCTCATGCCTCCTCCTCCTCCTCCCTACCCCATGGGGCCTCCTCTACACTACCCCATGGGGCCAGAACTGGAGCTCATGTCTCTTCTTCACTACTCCCTCTCGACTGCAGGTAGCACTCAGCTTTAGTGTCTTCCATTCATTCTTTCCTCCAAAAGCTCAAGTTGTCCATTTTTCCTCCCTGCTTCACTGTTAGGTAATACAGCACAATAATGTGGGGAACTGAAGCTGTATTCCTACCTCACACTACCTTGGAACATTTAAAAATGTCTCCTACTTCCACTTTGTAAACATCAGCTGTTATTTCAGATAGAGATGCTTCTCTCCAATGTAACAGGCCAAAATTAAAGGCATTCTTTATTTGTGTGTACTTATGGATGGGGTATACACGTACAAGTGGAAGTCAACCTTGGGTGTCTTTGTCTCTACAATTTTAAAGTCTGCTTGTTTACGTGTGTTTGACGTGTGTGTGTGTGTGTGTGTGTGTGTGTGTGTGTGTGTGTGTGTGTATTTGTGTGTGTGTGTGTGTTTGTGTGTGTGTGTGTGTTGGGGGTGGGTATGGCAGGCCATTCTGAGGTTTCCTGGGGCAGGTTCTTGGAACCAAACTCCCACTTTTCTAGGAAAGCAGTATTAACCTGAGCCATCTCTGCAACCCCCATCCACCTGTTGTGCTGACTCAACAACCCTCATTCTGCCTACAAACTGCAGCAGCAACCCAACTCCTAAGGATCACAGCCAGGAGAGGGGTCTCTCCCCTGTGTAGGGCAGGGATTTTAAAGGAAAAAACCACAGGAATGCTGTCGTCCGGAAGTGCTCAGGAGTGCGATGCTGTTATCGGGCTGGTGTCTGAAGGAATTTTCTTCACTAACATCTCTTCAGCCAGGTGGACAGTAGCTGGCTAATTGTTTGTTTTAAAGGTAAGGGAATACTTGTGGTTAGGTTGGAATGTCCTCCTGATTACTCAGAAGCAGGCCTGGCCTTCGGGAAATAGAAACTTAACTCTTCAAAATGGCTCTGAGTCACAAGATAGAGGGACCTTGACTCTCGAACACATTTTTTTTTTCTTTTTTTGAATCAGGGTCTCTCTCTGAGCCTGGAGCTCACCAATTCAGAAAGAGTAGCTGGTCAAGGAGCCAGTTCCTTTGGTCACTGCCCCCTCAACCCCACCCAGGACTAGGATTACAGGTAAACAACACACCCAGTTTTTTATGCAGGTGCTGTGAACATGAACTTAGTTCTTCGTGCTTCTGTGGAAAGCACTCTCGAGAGTGAGCCATTACCTCAGCCCCCCTCCCTAAACCATGTGGAAAGCAATTACAAGTTTGTATTATTATTATTATTATTATTACTAACTTTACATCCTACAAAAAAATACTGTTTCCTGGCTAGTTTTATTTTTTTAAGAATAGTTTGGGTTTTATTGTTTTTATTTTCAGTTCTGAGATTTCAAACCAGAGCTTTTGCATGCTAGACAAGCACTTCACTACTGAATACTTTAGCCCTGGTAATCATATATCTATGCATCTTGACTGAAAAAAAATGATGGCTAATTCTAGTGTTGTTCTTTGTAGAGCTAAACTACTAACCCACAGTAGGCTGCAAATCTGAATTTACTCACTTGAGCTTGGATGGGTGTAGACGGCCTTGCTTAGTCCAAGACCTGCTAACCTGGCTGGGCCAGATCCCAGTAGGTATTTCTGCTCTGCCATTTACCCCATGTCCCCCAGTTTCCTCACTGTTAGTTTTACCCACTCCATAGTTGATGATTGCAAATGAAAGAGAAGCAAACTGTGGTCAAATAGAAGGTCTCCTGGATTCAAAGCTAATTAAAATGCAAAACTGCCAGGGAATGACACAATGGTGACCTTTAATCCTATAACACCAGAGACAGATCTATTTGTGTTTCTGCGAGTGTAAGGCCTAACAACCAAACAGTAGTAGCTCACACCTTTAATTCTAACTCCAGAATTATGATGCAGAGTTGAACTCGGAAGCGAAACAACTAGGTGAAGGTGTGTAGATGTAGGCAGGTGTAGGCCGACACTGAGGGATTCTGTAGAAACAACAAGCAGGCTGAGGACTCTGGAAGATAGCTTTTACCCTGAGAAGTTGGCTAGATGAGAACTGACTGTGGTCTGTATAAGGATTCCTGGCATTCCACGTAGCTGAGCCTACTCTGCTCAGGTGGGATGCACCTTGCACGGAGGCACGCCCCTGGGCATGGCTACATAAACCCTGCGCACTACGTACGGAAGCACCTCCCTGGACCATGGCTGGACCCGGAAGCATCTCCCTGGACCCATGTCGCATACCCATGCACACCCCTTCCCTTAAAAGAGACTGCGAGCACGTGCTCTGGCCCTTTTTTCTCGGTCCCCTCCCTGACTTCTGTCTTGCTCTTCTGCTTCTTCACCCGCCTGGGACTCCTCTCTTAAATAAACTCTAGTGTGTGGCCTTGTTAGTGTGTACTTGCTCTCACTGGCAGAACTAACAGTCTGTTTTCTCTCTCTGATATTCCAGCTTTTCCCCAATATCTCACTCTGAATTTTCATTAAATGCCAAGTAGAATTCGTGTTTCACACTCCCTTCTCTTCAGCCTATGACAGAGTGCACATGCCACCCCTGGGGGCATCCACACTAGTCCCCCCCACCCAAATGACTCCTTCTTCTGCAAGCCTTGGCAATGCCACCCTATCCCTTGGTACCATTTATCAGAATCAGCTCCAGTGCCCTGTTCCGTGCTCCCACAGCACTGTGCATCTTTTCACACATCACAGAAGAGCACTGACTTTGTTTATTCGGCATCTGGTATTGCTAGGAAACTAATTCAACAAGGGTAAGGAGCATGTCTACTGTATTTACAGACACACTGCAAGAAAAATGACACATAGAATATAGTAGGTGTTTATTGTATGATGACAGGACACACAAATTAACAAGCCAGTTGGCTAAATAAAAATCTCCAGGAAAGTTTGTTTGGAAAGCAGTCATTAATTGTGGCACAATATTTATTTTAAAAATACCTTGGATTAAAACAAGGGCTCAACACCACCCCCATAGGCTCCAAGAAATATTGGGCTAATGTGGTGGTGTCCTGTGTTCACCAAATTGTCTTATGCTTTTCATACCTCACCTAAAGAATTATTGTATGAGCAGAGGTCAAGCAGCAGCTATGCCAGTCAAGAGAAAGGGATCTGATGTTGAGCATGTGTGCCCCGTCCCTGACACACGACCTTCCCATTACCCCACTTTTAAAATGATTGGCCACCTGTGAAAGCAGATTTTCCCACTATGACTAAAGTCACTGACTCCCTTGGAAAAGCTGAGTTAAAGATTCAATAGAATATACTTGAATGACAAGGGCAGGTTCTGCTATTAGGCATGATGAGGTAAAGCAGTGGCAGCAGCTTGCAAGCATTTTTCTCCGAATCACAAATAGTAACTCACAGTGCTAACTGCTTTCCTTCTCATCCCTCTCTCCAAAACCATGGCCCTGACATTCCAGTCAGGCGATAACTAAAACTTTCAAAATACATAGTTAATTCTGTTAAAACATTTGAGCCACAGGGAGATGTATTTTCAAACAATAACATACCCTGTGTGCTAAGCAGAATCATGTCCCCCACTCCAAAGCCATTATTAATGTCTACACTCTGATACCTGTACATTATGAATGTGTTGTCTGATACAGCCAAAGGGATTTTGTAGATGTGATTAAATTAAAGGTTTTTGTTTGTTTGCAAGGGTCTCTTGTAATCCAGGTTGGACCCTGCCTACATTGCTAGGTACTCAGAACTCCCAATCCTCCCGTTTCCAGCTCCCAGCTGTTGAGGTCACAGGAGTATATTGAGGTTAAGGACTCAGGACTGAGGTGGGAGTGCTCTAAATTACCAGAGTGAGTCAATGCATCCCCCCTGGAGTTTTTATAAGAGGGAGGCAATTGATCCACTCAACAGAGATGTGTGTGTGCCTCATATTAAAGATGGCAGGGTCCTGATCCCCCCCTACATCCCCTCCCCCTGCCAAAGATAGTCCTGGAAACCACAGGAATGAATTCTTCCTGTCCCAGGATTTTAGCCTCATAGGAAGAGTGAGTGGGTATGCTGTTTTAAACCAAGTTTATGGCAATGTGCTATAGTAGCAATAGGGAACTTGTACGCAATAGGAACATAGAGTCAGATAGGCTAGATCCCTAATGTAACACACATTCACTCGGCTAATATCAGTGGAGAGCCAGAGCCACAGTGGTCTCTGTGTGACTGGATAATCAACAGGGAAGTCTAGATGTCAACTTCTGGGACCCTCACCATTCAAACTCTTCACATCTGCTGGGGATGGGGACCAAGGCTGCCTGGTCACATCAACAAGCCATGGTCAAAAATAAAATCAGGCATGGTCTCAAGAGTCCTAATCACCACAACATCATCAGTTTATTTGGTATATTTCAAATGAAAAATAAACAAGAGTCATAAAGGGACCTGAGTTTGTGAGAATAGCTTTTAATTTAAAACTATCAAAGCAATAAATTATCCATCTCTTTCCATCACAGGCAAGTACTCTCCCAAACACTTGAAATAATTTCCACACCAACCGTGACTAGTGCAAAATAAATAAATACCAAGTCTTCCAGAAACCACCACCAACAATGCTGCTGGGCAGGTGGGCACAGGTCAGGTTTAACCTCCAAGCTGAGGAGGAACACCAAGATCCACATGCCCAGCTGTAAACAGACTGCAGGACACCCAGGGAGGGGACTACAAGAGAATGTTGCCTGAGGTGAAAGCAGTGTGCTCAACTCCTGCCATAGCTAACATCCACCACAGCATGCTGAGGATGCTGGGAAAGCAGATGCTAATCCACGGGGCAGCTCCAAAGAAAGACTGTAGGAAGGCCATTGGGGATGCACTAACCCTCCTAAACTGGAGAAATGTATTTTTTTTTTAAGCAGAAAAATGTTGTAATTTCTGCGGCTTGTTTAGTGCCTCATGGGCTCCCAATGTGTTGTTTCAGTTTGGAGCCTCTGCAGAATTCCCCTCTTACATTGCCTACCCCACACCAGACCACTAACGGAAGGACATTAGCCACAGATCCAAAGGTCTCAGTAGCCACACTAGGAACAGACAACAATGGAGTGAAATTAATTTAATTATTAAGTTGCCATCATATTTAATAAATATATCCCACATTCTTTGCAAACAATATGATGAGATAGTCATACCGTTTGCTGAAGCCTTCAAGTTTTAGTGTACATTTTATGTATGCAGGACAATAGTATGGACAGGCCAAATCCACCACACTGGAGAGCTACAGAATCTTCCAAAAATTGTAAAAATGATATATTGAGTAGGTGTGCAGAATTAAGTTCTATTTCCTTGTTTGTTTGTTAATTTGACCCAAGATAAGGTCATCTGGGAAGAAGAAACCTAAATTGAGAAAATGCTTTCATTAAGATTAACCTGTGGGCAAGCATATGGGACATTTCCTTGATTAATGATTGCTGTGGGAGGGCCCAGCCCACTGTGGGTGATGCCACTCCTAGGAAGGTTGTCTTGGGTTGTATAAAAAAGCAGACTGAGCAAGCCAAGGGGAACAAGTCAGTGAGGAACATCCCTCCACAGCGTCTGTCTCAGCACTTTTTCAGGTTCCTGCCTTTAGTTCCTGCCCTGATTTCTCTTCATCGTGGGCTGTAAGTTACAAGATGAAATAAACCCTTTGCTCCCCAAGGTGCTTTTGGCCAAGGTCTTCATTACACTAATGAAAAGCAAAACAGGACAAGAGGAAACCCTGGTGGCCTCAGGTAGGTGGTGCTACCCACCAACTTTACCACAGGGGCTTTGTTCTATTACCTAGAAATTTTTAACCTAACCTCGTCCTCTGTACTACCCAAGACCTGTGCAACGTGAGTGATGATGACAGAAAGACTTTCTACATACCCTTTCAAGGACAGACAGCTTTGTCAGCACTTAGCCAGAGATGAGGCTATCTTCAGGAGACTCGGGATTTTACAATATTGTTCATGTTAGATGAGCTGACCGTCTCTCCGAAACTTTTCCAAGAGGGTGTCATCAACAGACTGCTGCTTTTGCTTTGGAGAGGGACAGTCACAAAGGCCTCACAGACTAAAGAGTTGTGAGCTCAAAAGTAGGGAACCAGGAACATAGATGAGGTGTCACTAACAACGACAGGGTCCTACAAAGGAGTAACCGCAGACTCAAGACACCTAAACTTCTGACTGCCACAGCTCATGTCTGATTCTGGTTATGATCACAGAAAAGTAAAATCAAAATGTGGTTGTAAGACAGAAAGGGTTCCAGATTATCTGGTCTAACCTTCTGGTCCACAGACAAAGGCCCAAAGAGATAGAATGACTCAGGCAGGTCATACTAATGCAAAGCGAGGACATAAGCCCACATACAAGTCTGCAGCTCCAGTAACAGGAGCCCAGAGGGATTTCAGGGAAATATCAGGCACATTCTCTTGTAGGTCTGGGGAAACAGGCTAGGTAGTTCCAAAATACCGAAGCAACTTTGATATAAAATGTCATTAACGTATGATTCTTTCTGGATTCTTTTCTTTTAGAAGAAAAAGAAAACCCCATCTGTACCATGCTGGATTTCTGAATAGTTATGGGGTATTTAGACCAAGTGACAAAACAGAAACTTTGATCCAGTTTCCAAAGACATATTGGGAGTCTAAACAAATAAATATCAAAAGACACTTACAGAAAGAAAGCTCTGTCCTTCATATAGATGCCTACATTCAGAGAGAGAGTCACACAAACACACCAGCACATCTCACACAGAAGACTCCCGGTAGGTGGGTCAGTAGACACAACCCAGACACTGGTCCAGTTGCAGCCACAGGGGTGTCCTGTCTACACACATGTGTGAGATTTATTCATTATTTTTAGATTTATTTATTTATTATGTATACAGTAACCAGATGTCATTATAGATGGTTGTGAGCCACCATGTGGTTGTTGGAAATTGAACTCAGGGCCTCTGGAAGAACAGTCAGTGCTCTTAACCTCTGAGCCATCTCTCCAGCCCGATACACACATATGTAAGTGGTCTATCCCACTACTGCTTCAAAGAAGCCTGATTTGCATAGACCAGGAGACCCATGCAAGAACATTTCTAACAAGCAAGACACTGCC
The DNA here is from genome assembly GCA_004025045.1 of Sigmodon hispidus. Classification (NCBI taxonomy): domain Eukaryota; kingdom Metazoa; phylum Chordata; class Mammalia; order Rodentia; family Cricetidae; genus Sigmodon; species Sigmodon hispidus. The sequence goes on along the minus strand of PVIH01015331.1, from coordinate 7,716 downwards.
TACTCCAGGGCACCCAGCTCCCAATATGAGTAAATTGCGCATATACAAAACTTTGCCATAAAATAGCCCTTGTGTTTGTGAGGCAGGGGGAGAGGCAGCCGTAATATACTTTCTCGAAGTATGTCGTGGCATCAGAAAGGGTTAATTTGCTTAGTCTACCTAATGGAATTAAGTGATTTATAGCCTAAAATCTTTAATGGGGATTTTACACCATTGATATTGCAAAGTTTTATAAAATTTTTATTTTGTTCAAAATATACATGCTATCTTTGACCACATTTAACTTTAAACCTCCAAAGAGTCCCCTACCCCCACAAAAGGCCTTTGCTTTGTAACACTGCAAACCAGCCACCCATGAGGTGTGCTCAGAATTATTATTCTATGACATGTGGCCCTATAGGGAGTGGGTTTTGTAAGGCTGCTTTGTGTGGGAATTCCCACTGTGGGCAGAAATCGGGGGCAGGGCAGGCTGGTTGGGAACACACATAACAGAGACTTAGGATCACAGAGTCAAGCCTAGAAGGGGTATTAGTGGGACAGTCTTGTAAAGAATTACAGCATCATGTGCTCTTCTGCCATGTCATTTGCTCCCAAATAGAAAAAACATCAGCTAAATTGAAAAAGCTGGCAGCGAACTCTCCTGGTATCTACTGTGTTCTACCTTCTGCCTTCTGTGAAGGTTCCTCAGCACCAATCAAAGACTGCTAGAAAGAGGAGACGTGTCACCTCACTCCCATGTGAGTAAGGAGAGTGAGGCACAGGATTTGCCAAAGCCCACAGCCCGCTGAGGCAGTACCCAGGTTTCCAGGCCTCTGGCCCCAGATCTGTAGCCCAGACATGCAGTACACATGACCGTCCTTGAGACAGGGTCCCTGGCTGTTCAAATTCGACACATCCTAACCCATGCCTCCACTTCACTCAGCCAAGCTGCTTCTGCTTCTTTATTTTTCTGCAGTTTCTAGAAAGCTCTTTTCAATCAAACAAGTACACATGAAGCAGACAGACAGCAATAAATCCTTTTTCACTTGATCAATTAGTCTGAACTAGAAACTCCAGAGGCTGGAATTTGATGTAAAGCAATAAGATAGCAAGCTCACTCCTGTCCATGGTACATTCAGAACTCTGCTCTGATCTCAGGCTGCACCTAAGACACTGAAATGACCAGCTGGAAAGCACAGCTGTCCAGATGTTACAGAAGCACCTCTGCAGCTCACATCTTTAAAGTACCCAATATCACACTATGGGCCCCAGCGGACAGGCAGAGGGCAGACTGGCCCCAGAGAAATAGAGAAGTGAAAAAGAGTTTAGGGACCAGAAAACGAGGCAAACCAAGGGTATGTAACATGATTCCAGGGAGTAAGCACAAGGCTTACGAGACCAGTTATTGAACTACAAATAAACAGAAAACTTTGTGGGAATATGCTGCTGAAAAAGAGAAGCCGTCGACCTTTGGCAAAAGCACAGGAGGACAAGACTTGGGCACTGATGTCACATGGCACACACAGACCTCTGAAAGCCAGAAAGCACTGACAGGTCACAACAATCCAAGGGGGAAATTAATTTTCAACAGTTGTTCCTGAGATATACATATAGGTTTGTTAAAATGTTTGCCTGCCTTTTCCAAATACGCTTAACCACAACGATTTAGCCTTTGAACACCAACCCATCAGATTTCCAGTGGCCTACAAAGGTCACGCATACACTCTCACACACATACAGTGTATTATTAAGTCTGACATGATTTAAAATATAGCTTCCACTGCAGATGTCCTAGTACACATAGCTAGAAATTATTGTGGGAAATGAAAACATGATGCCACAAATAAAAACCAGCCCAGGCTTTGATTTTCTATTTGGGGGCATTTTTCCACTGCAGGTGAGGCCTCATCACTGACCCCTGAAGTAAAAAAGAGGGAAGAACACTCCGTGTCTGATGTGCTGGTGGCCAATCAATGTCACCCGCTCCCTGAACAGTTACAAAATTCCTTACAACAGAGTATTTACCACCAATAGATATTTCTTCCCAGTTCTTCTTCAGAAGTGGTCAAGCAGAGTGACCATGCTCTTGAAAGAAGCAATAAATAGCCATGTAGTCCTCTGTGTCCAGCTGTCCCGACTTTTTCCTTTCCTTTTCTTTTTCCCTTTTTTTTTTTTTTTTTCTTTTTTGGCAAATTAAAAAGGTGTATGGCTTCTTCTCGCCAACTCTTCTGAGGTTTAGCTTGGTATCCTACGGTAAAAGTACATATATCCCAGGTCTTTGGGGGGCCTTTCTGAGGCACAAACTTTGTGGTCATTGTAGATCACCCATCTGAAAACAAAGACAGAAGCCACGTGGTAAGTTTATGTCAGCAAAGGACATACGGCAGAAAGAAGGTACTGTACTGTAGAGGAGAGTCCCCAACAATGCCGATGCTTCCTATGACCAGGGCCCAACCACTGCATAAAAAGAAAGGAGTTTTGGTGAAGATCTCTCCATTCCTCAGATCTCTCTCTCTCTTTCCAGACAGGGTTTCTAACTCCAGGCTGGCCTCAAACTTGATAGGTAGCCCAGGATGCCCTTGAACTGTGTGCACTGTTTCTGATTTATGTAATGCTGGGGACTGAGCCCAAGACCATCTATTCAACAACAGTCCAGCAACTGAGCCACACCACTAGCCCTACTTTTTGGTTCTTAAATTCAATCAAAAACGAGTTACTAAAATGTATTGGAATTATTTGAGTTGTTTAAAATTTCTATTCCATAGTTCTCTTTGTGGAAACCCCTAGACAGCCTCAAAAAGCAATACAAGAATTATATACAGTGATATGTATTTAAGTCTTGGTATAAAACAGCCTAAAATTCAGATGTAAACATATATCAGTGAACTATTAAGTAACTGTGAACATTCTTCAAAGAATATTTGATAAAATAAGAAATTAACCACAAAACAGTATGAAGATATAATATGGACAAATCACAATGGCATATAGATAGTGCAAAAGTAGGTTATAATTAGTAATAAATGTATGTGCATCTGTATATATGCATCCAACAACAATTAATCAAAAAGAGGCCAAGAATTTGTACGGGAGCAAAGAGGGGTATGTGAGAAGGTTTGGAGTGAGGAAAAGAAAGGGGAAAATGTAATTATAATCTCAAAAAATTTTGAAGTTAAAAAACCCCCACAAATCCTAAGCGGGGAACCAAAATAATAAAAAAAAGGGGGGTACAATTTCCTACACAGACTGTAAGGTTTAAAAAGGTACATGTGCATAAAATGTAGTATGTGAGTGACTGTACATGTATATGTGCCTTCCCCCAATGACACCAACAAAAGAAAGAAACACATCAATTTGTAGATAATAGCTATCCTTACAATTACAAAATATACAGACTTTACATTGTTTCATAGTGTGCTAATTTGTTATTATTATTTGTACTGATTTCTCTAGTTAGGCCACTCCTTGAATCCTGTATGTAAGTTCCTGTCTCAAAAAAAAAATCAATAAAAGAATCAGAAATAACATAGAATAGTGTAGCTTAAACCAGCTGAGACTCAACGCTGCCACCACTATCTATGATCTTTCTGAAAAGACTCACCGTCCTTCCTTTTTGATATGGCAAACATAATGGCCACTCATTGTAGAAGTTCCCATGTGACTGATGAATGCAAATAACTCGTACACTAGGAAAAAGGAAACAATTCAGTTACAAAGCAGCAGTCAAAAACCCAATATGCTTCTGAACAGCACCTGAAGCCAACTGAGAATCCACTGGCTATCTAGGCTCACCATTCAAGTCAGTTAACCATGCTATGTTGGGCACATGTATGCATGCACGCGCACTTGAGCACACGTGTATGTGCCTACACACACACATACACACACACACACACACACAGTCACATGGTACTAACACTATCCTCATCCAACATAACACCAATTATACTCTATACTATTGTTCTTCAAGACAGCATCTGTCAATACAGTTCCATGAAAGTGTGATGGTAGAAGAGGCTGACAGCATTTGAATGTCATGTGGAGGAAAGATATTGCACATGTGGGTGAACCCAGAGATCACCCACAACAGATGAATCAAAGCCCAGCCTGCAGTCTACTTTTGTTCTGGTGAGAGGGGGAAGAAATGACAGGAGTATGTCACAGCTGTGACCATGACTATCAAACCACAGGGATAGGGCTGCACTCTTAACAACTCAAAAAAACCCAGGCATGCATTTGAGCAAGTCTGCTGCCCCCAGTCACCTTGGCTCTTCTCACCATTTATTCCTGAAGTCCCAAACTTAGGAAGTCGTGGTTTCTGTCCCATGAGACACATAAACTCACGGGTACACAGTTCAAACACATCAGCCTTTGGCCTAACTCAGGCACGCTCACCCTAACCTTTTTTTGTTAACTCTTTCTTAAGCAGTCCATTATCCTGGACTCAGAAATAGAGCTCTTGCCTAGTGTGCACAAGACCCTGGGTTCTATCCTGAGCACTAAAAATAAGATAAAAAATATCCTAGTTATTCTGATGTGCTAGACAGAGGTGATGTCTGCCTGGTTCTGCTCTCAATCAGCTAATCTGTGAGGTATATTCATTTCACATTCTTGGAAGTCAGGACTGTCTTCTTGAAAATCACACTTTAACTACAAGTCATTACATCAAACTACTCCTGTGGAGCACTTTGACATGAACCCACTGTCAGAAACAATTACTGCACTCCACAAGCAATCACTGTGTCCTTGGGGCATGAACCCTGTCTGCACTGAAAAGAAAAAAAAAGCTAGTAGACCATTCGGAGGCTGTGAGGCTCAGTCATTCATTCCCATTAGCCGTACTGTGGGGAACACCGTTGGTTTGCATCCCAATGCTAACAGAGGCTCAGCTGCTTCAGAAACTAGAAAGCCTGGCTACTTTAATCCAGTTCCACAGCCTTTGAGACAAAGAGAGTGGTGGCACAATGGTAATTCCGGACAGATCACCTGAGCCTTAGCTCACAGCCTGTTACCCATTGAAAGTGTAGCACGTGATCTTCCCTACTCATTAACCCTCCCAACAGTCTTAGCCATGGAACTCAGGAGCACAAAAGCCAGGTGCCTTTACCATGTCTCCATTTACAAACCAGCTGGGCGAACGCCTGACCCAGTCTTGATGTTGGGGTGAGGAAAGCGGATCTGCCAGGAGTGGATGCTGAACTAAGCCACATTGGGACCTCCTGCCCTTGCTGGGGAGGAGACAAAGTGATGTGGAGAAGAGTGAGTGACTGGAAGGAGTGGGAGGGGGAAGGGAGCTTGAACAAGGGTATACACGGATAAAAAAATATGACTTTATTCATAATAATAATAAAAAAAGGGAAAAACCAAGCTGAGCAAACAAGATTGCTTCCAATCCCCCCAAAAGGAAAGAAAGTAAACAAACTTTGGGGTCTTGTTTGCTACTCACAGATCTCTGTGTTTTCCACACCGACCCATATGTTCTCTCAACAGCTTCAGTGACCTGTGCTTATCACAGGGTTGGTCAGGCGGCTACCCAATCAGAGTATCTGTATAGGGTGATTAACCGTGATGAAAGGAACAGAGCGGTTGCTATGGTGAGTTGCTTGCCCATTCCCCAGGGAGGACTACAGAAAAGTTTCTGGAGTTCTCTGTCCGAGGGCTCTGGCTCCTCTTTCCCATGGGGTTTAACCTTATGTTAACAGTTATTTACTTTGGTTTCACTTTCTCTTTTTCTTGGGCCTAAAAATTCCAGTCCCCAGTCTCGCTGGGCTTGCACAAGTGTTAGTGGACATCAGAAATCCAAACTCCACCTGGAGCACTGAGACATGCTTTTAGAGCAGAGCCATGGCATTTGCCTGTGTATGCACAGACCTGCATGTCTGTATGTCTGTCTGTGTTACTGCCTTCACATGTGCCAAGCAAGCTCTCTAACAGTGTGCTGTCTCCCCATAACCCCCTCCACCTTATATTGCTTCACATTACCAACATCACAGGCTCTCCAAATGTAATAGTCCTCAGGCATTCGTTCTTGGATGTAAATTAACTGATGCCAGAGAATGGCTTTTTGTGGAGGTAGCTGTCGCTCAGGGTGGGAGTTCTGAAGTCTGAGTGCCCAGGTACTGAGCAGATGAAGTGAGTGTGCTTCCTGGGTGAAAACCCTCAGCTACTGTTGAGACTCTCTGAACCACAGCAGCAATGCTGGAGGGGTGCACACTTGAAGTCCTCACAGTGTAATCAAATAGTAATTATACCAGAAATCAATGGGCTCTTTAAAAAGTTACACACTCATTAAGTGCAATATACAAGGGGGAAGATTTTGTGGTAGCAGAATCCTGGATAGGCCAGAGTAAAAGCCTGGTTTCCCACTTTAGAAAAATGTTCAAAACTCAAAAGAAAATTAAGTGCTAGGTCTAAGACGTGAAGGATCCAGTAATATGTAAGCCTAGTGAAAAGAAGGCCTTTACAACCCATCCCAATATAAAAGATGAAAGTAGATGGGTAGACTGAGACCAGGACAAGGACTGATCATGTGGTGGCATAGGATCTGCCTGCTAAGCAGAAAGGGAGGAAGACCCTTTGGAGTGTGAGTATAAGTCTTTAGGGTATATGCCGAAAAGTGGTATTGCTGGATCCTTGGGGAGATTGATTCCCAGTTTTTCGAGAAACTGCCATACTGCATTTCAAAGTGGCTGAACAAGCTTACACTGCCACCAACAGTGGAAGAGTGTTCCCCTTGCTCATCCTCTCCAGCATAGGCTGTCATCTGTGTTTTTGATCTTAGCCATTCTGACAGGTGTAAGGTGGTTTTGATTTGCATTTCTCTGATGGCTAAAGATGTTGAGCACTTTTTCAAGTGCCTTTCAGCCATTTGTAATTCTTCTGCTGAAAATTCCCTTAGTTCTGAACCCCATTTTTTGATTGGGTTATTAAGGATTTTGGCTCTAGTTTCTTGAGTTATCTATGTATTTTAGAGATCAATCCTCTGTCACTTGTAGGGTTGGTAAAAATTTTTTCCTAATTTATAGGCTGTCATTATGTCTTATCGACGATGTCCTTGGCCTGACAGACAGAAGCTTCTCAGTTTAAGGAGGTCCCATTTATTGATTATTGTTCTTAGTGTTTGTGCTACTGGTGTTATATTTAGGAAGTAGCCACCTGTGCCAATTCATTGGAGGGTATTTCCCACTTTCTTTTCTTTCAAGTTCAGTGTAGCCAGGTTTATTGAGGTCCTTGATCCTCTTGGATTTGAGTTTTGTGCAAAGTGATGAGTTTGGATCTATTTGCATTTTTCTACACTCTACCATCCAGTTATGCCAGCACCATTTGTTAAAGATACTACCATTCTTCCATTGTATACTTTTGGTCTCTTTGTCAAAAATCAGGTGCTCCTAGGTGTGTGGGTGAATGTCAGGGTCTTCAATTTGATTCCATTGATCCACAAGTTGGTTTTTATGCCAGTACCAAGCTGGTTTTTTTTTTCCTTCTTTATTTTGTATTTATCAAAAAAACAGTAAAAAGAATTTAAAAATGCGGAAGAATTAACAATAACTATACAGAGGATAATAATCATAAGCATGGCTTATCAAGGGTGGAAATGCAAATAAGATTGCTACACATATATTTTCTTTGTGTTCAGCTTTCCCTCTGAATTTTTTTTCCATCCCTGTATATCCTTATTCAAGGTCTCTTCCCCCTCCCACCACATCTGGTCATTTTTCTTCTCTGCAACTCCCCATC
>PVIH01015330.1:0-49586 GCA_004025045.1 Sigmodon hispidus | reverse complement strand
GCCACCTGGTTCTTGGCCGCGTCCCCGATCAGCCGCTCGGTGTCGGTGAAGGCCACGTAGCTGGGGGTCGTGCGGTTGCCCTGGTCGTTGGCGATGATCTCCACCTTGCCGTGCTGGAACACGCCCACGCACGAGTAGGTGGTGCCCAGGTCGATGCCGATCGCCGTGTTCTTGGCCATGGTGCCGCTCTCTGCTGCCGAGGTTCGGCGCTCAGCTCCGGGAACGATGCGCTCTGCCGCGGGGATGCTCTGGGGGAGGATCCTGGCCGAGGATCGGGAACGCGCAGCTCCGCTTGTCTTAGCTCAAGCTCGGAGGGGAACCCGAGAATCTTGTGCAGACTGCAGGCGGTGTCTGGGTCCCGGTGCGTCGCCCCGCGCCTTTATGGGGCGTCCTCCGGCTCCGCCCACCCTCCCCTGGGCCAATCAGCGAGCCGGATTCGGCCTTGGGGGACCGGAATTTTCCAGCAGTTTCGTCCCGCCTCCTCTCTCCTAGGCCAATCAGCGAGCCGGAGGCGGCCGTGGGGACCGGAATCTTCCAGCAGTTTCCCTCTTGGTGGAGCTTCCCCGCCTCCGTTGAGTAATCGGAGTTGAGGGTGCCGCCCCTGTCCAGAACTCTCCAGACACTTCTGGGGTTCGCTGGAGAGGCCGGATTCCGGAGGGGGAGGGCGCCGGGCGGTGCTGGTGCCATGTTGCCATGGCGACGCTTTAAGGCGGCCTCTGGAATTGACTAGCAAGGTCACCACTAGCTGGGTGGATGGAGGGCTGTGATCTGGGGGGGTTTCGCCGACTGGCATGGTTCTGATTTAGGGGGTCGCGCTGTGGGCGGTAGCTCCCCCTCCTCTGCCTGGATGTCCCTGGGGAGGCCGAGGGGCGTGTCTGGTGACGTGACCCCCCTCCAGTCGCGTTACAATGGTGGCGCTGACTCTGACCTCATGGACTAATTTAGGAATCAGAGGCTCTGTGCCAGAACAGGCTCATAGTTGCCGGGAGGGGCGGGGTGGGGGGTGGGGGGACCCCGGCTGCGCAGTTTGGATGTTTCTGGAGCTCCCCACTCGAGGGGCTCAGCGACCTCAAGTTTTCCAAACTGGAGCGAAGGCGAAGAGATTCCAGGTGAGCCGTGAAGGCTCTGGTTGGAATGGGGCAGAAGGCTGTGTGCCCCAGTTGGTCCTTTTTTGAAGAAGGGTCAAGACGTTTCTTAGTTCTGATTAATTTATAGACAAGGTTAGGGTAAGGGTTAAGGTCCTGCCTCAGTGTCTTGAGTGTTGGGATTACGACTGTGGCCCTCCCCACACAGACCCTACTTGTTTTAATTCTGGAGGTGAAGGTTGTTTGACATCCAGGAAAAGAGTGTCTCTTGAGGGTCAGGGGAAATATCCTGAGCTCTGAACAGGGAGCAGACACCTTATAAGAGCTTTTTTAATACGTTATTGGCCCCATATGACAGGAGTTACAATCTAGAAGATAGAAGCTGGGTGTAGAGATCCTATGATCCCCAGGACTCAAGATGCTGAGACAGGATGGTTATGGGGGTGGCATTTGGTCTTGAAAATATATAGAAAATCTCCCTGTTGTTCCCGACTTCTCAGAAAAGTCGATTGAGGTGATGACTCACACCTGTAATCTCAACTCTTAAGAATGAAGGCAGGGAGGGGCATTGTCTAAGCTATATAGTTGAGACCTTTGTCTTAGGTTGCTCAGGAAGCCACATCTGAACGGAGGCTAGTGCCTATCTTTTATAGAAATGGTTTGTGTGTCATGTGTGTGTCATTCCCTTGGAGGCTGGAGTAACAGGTCGTTGTGAGCTGCATAATGTGAGTGCTGGGAACCCAGCTCAGGTTCTCAGAAGAGCAGGAAGCATTCTTAACTGCCATCTCTTTGGCCCCTAACATATTTTTAAAAGGAGTTTCTTTCTTAAGAGACAGGTAGAGAGGTATGGTCCTCCAGTAAAACATATCACTGTCATAGGAACACTACAGTAGATTTAGGCCCTAAGGAATGATGACTATGGTGACTGGAGATCCACTTTCCCTACACCTTTGGAGCAGCTGAGAACACTTGTCTACCATCATCACGTAGGCGCTTTGCCATGAAAGCCAGGTCGGGGTTGGTATGTGACCCTATGCTAACAGCAGCATTATTCACAATAGTGAGGACATGGAAGCAACCCTGTCCTTGGAGAGAGGAAAGTGTAAGGAAAGCGTGGAGACACATAAAATGGACATTGTTCAAAATATGCAGGCATATGGATGGGAATTAAGGACATTATGCTGAGTGAAATAAGGCCAGCCATAAATGGACAAATGCTCTGAAATTCCAATTGTATATGATAAGAGTAGACAGCTCCACAAAACATTCCACTCGGGGTGAAAAAACACAGCAATGGTTATGCTAACCCCCACTCCAGGCTACTTCGGAGCCTGAGAAGTGGGACTGCAGGCACCACCCAGCATAGAAAACATGAGGCCCATTTTGAAAAGAATAACTGTTATAGCTCAAAATGAATATAGGTGCAGGTTCATTACTGACTTAAAAGATTTTAATCAAGCCATTTGGGGCAAGGTTTAGACTAAACAGGGAGCCGGTTTGGCAGTAGAAAGTGGCTTGTATATGCCTCCTGCATCATGCTGTTGTTTGACCAGTCTGTCATCCCGAATAACAAACATCTGGTAGACAAAAAACACTGCAGAAGCCAGAGTTGATCCTGAAACAGACATATGAGAGACTTGGGGGCTGCCAAGGGTCTTAGGATCTGTGCTCTGATCAAAAGTATAGTGAAAACATAACCACTCTGAGGTGTAGCTCAGAGGCACAGCCCTTGCCTAACATCCCCAAGGCCCTGGGTTCCACTCAGAGCACACAAAGGGACAAAACCCAGAACTAATCCCAAAGGTAATTTCAAAGAATAAAGGCAGTGAGAGGTAGAGTAGATACTTGTCAGAGCTGCAAGCTTGGATGTATAATCTATTAGCACCAGACCCCTTTAAAGGTGAGGCCTCACACCTTTTTCTATTGGTTTCTTATTTCTACAAGAGGGGAAAACACAGAACTGTAGGGTGTCTGAGACAGCTCACCAGTAGAGGTAAAGAAAAACAGCCTGCTGTAGTGATCCCATGGGAAGCTGCCGGAGGACAGAAGCTGCTGTGTGTCCAGCTAGCTTGTGATAGATACACGGTGAATTCCAGCCAACCTCCTGGGCTACAGAGTGAGGCACCGTCTTTAGCCTACTGAGAAGCTAGGGAGAGAGTCCATCGGGTAAAATGTTTGGCATGAGGACCTGAGTTCAAGCCCCAGAGCCCTTAACAGAATGACAAATCAAGCATGGCCTGCACCTGTGGTTACAGTGCAAGGGAGGTGTCCCCGGCTTGCTGGCTGGCCAGCATAACCTAACTGGCCTGGGCTTCAGGCCAAGAGAGGGCCTGTTTGAACAAGGTAATGGGCAGAGGAATGATATCCAGGGTTGACTCCTGAAATCCACTTACTCACACATACGCACACATCCCCACCAAAACAACAGCAAACACAAAACCAAGAACATTTACAAGCTCTCTGCTTAGGACTTCTTTCTGTCCAGAAGAAGCCAGTGAGCCTGGGGTGTCTTTATCTTCATGCTACACTTTTAACAAGACTGACTGGTGGAGCTGGAGAGCTGGTTCAGCAGTTACGAGCACGTCCTGCTCTTGCAGAGGACCCGGGTTCAATATTCAGTACCCACATGGTGGCTCAGCTCTGTCTGTATCTCCAGTCTCAGGGGATCTGATGCCCTCTCCTGACATCCTGTAGACAAAATGTTCATTCACAAAATAATTTTTAAAAATTAAAAAAATAAACTGACCAAGAGCTACAGAGGGCCCAGCCATTAAGAGTACATCTCTCCTTGTAGAAGACCTGAATTTAATACCTACCCACAATGGGCAGTTCACAATGTAACTAACTTCAAGGGTATCCCATACATCTGATCTCCAAAGGAACCTGCATTTATGTGTATATGCCCCACACATAATCAAAAATAATAAATCAAGATTTATTAACTTATCAATAAATAGCTTAAGTTTTATTTAAAAATAATTTCCCTAAATATGATTATAAAGTCTCATTTTTTCCACAGGCCTCGGAAAACCATGGCTGCTAATAAAGGAATGGCCATAGGCATCGACCTGGGCACCACCTATTCCTGTGTGGGCGTGTTCCAGCATGGCAAGGTGGAGATCATCGCCAATGACCAGGGCAACCGCACGACCCCCAGCTACGTGGCCTTCACCGACACCGAGCGGCTGATCGGGGACGCGGCCAAGAACCAGGTGGCCATGAACCCCCAGAACACGGTTTTTGATGCCAAACGTCTGATTGGCAGGAAGTTTAATGACCCCGTGGTGCAGTCTGACATGAAGCTTTGGCCATTTCAAGTCATCAATGAAGGCGGCAAGCCTAAGGTGCTGGTATCCTACAAAGGGGAGAAGAAAGCCTTCTACCCCGAGGAGATCTCGTCCATGGTGCTGACGAAGATGAAGGAGACTGCAGAGGCTTTTTTGGGGCACAATGTCACCAATGCTGTGATCACTGTGCCAGCCTATTTCAATGACTCTCAACGCCAGGCCACCAAGGACGCGGGCGTGATCGCAGGACTCAATGTGCTGAGAATCATCAATGAGCCCACAGCTGCTGCCATTGCCTATGGCTTGGATAAAGGAAGTCATGGAGAGCGGCATGTGCTCATCTTTGATCTAGGTGGAGGCACATTTGATGTGTCCATCCTGACGATCGACGACGGCATCTTCGAGGTGAAGGCCACGGCGGGCGACACTCACCTGGGCGGGGAGGACTTCGACAACCGGCTGGTGAGCCACTTCGTGGAGGAGTTCAAGAGGAAGCACAAGAAGGACATCAGCCAGAACAAGCGCGCGGTGCGGCGTCTGCGCACGGCCTGCGAGCGGGCCAAGAGGACCCTGTCGTCCAGCACCCAGGCCAACCTGGAGATCGACTCTCTGTTCGAGGGCATCGACTTCTACACGTCCATCACGCGGGCGCGGTTCGAGGAGCTGTGTGCAGACCTATTTAGAGGCACACTGGAGCCGGTGGAGAAGTCTCTTCGTGACGCCAAGATGGATAAGGCTAAAATCCATGACATCGTGCTGGTGGGCGGCTCAACGCGCATCCCCAAAGTGCAGAAGCTGCTGCAGGATTACTTTAATGGACGGGATCTCAACAAGAGCATCAACCCGGACGAAGCAGTGGCTTACGGGGCAGCCGTGCAGGCAGCTATTTTAATGGGTGACAAGTCGGAAAAAGTACAAGATTTGCTTCTGTTGGATGTAGCCCCCCTGAGTCTAGGATTGGAGACAGCTGGAGGTGTGATGACTGTTCTGATCAAGCGCAACTCCACCATCCCCACCAAGCAGACGCAGATCTTCACCACCTACTCGGACAACCAGCCCGGGGTGCTGATCCAGGTGTACGAGGGAGAGAGGGCCATGACGCGCGACAACAACCTGCTGGGGCGATTTGACCTAACTGGAATACCTCCTGCACCTAGGGGCGTGCCCCAGATCGAGGTGACCTTCGACATCGACGCCAACGGCATCCTCAACGTCACAGCCATGGACAAGAGCACGGGCAAGGCCAACAAAATCACCATCACCAACGACAAGGGCCGCCTGAGCAAGGAGGAGATCGAGCGCATGGTGCAGGAGGCCGAGAAGTACAAGGCCGAGGACGAGGGCCAGAGGGAGAAAATTGCAGCCAAAAATGCCTTAGAATCCTACGCCTTTAACATGAAGAGCGCCGTGAGTGATGAGGGTCTGAAGGACAAGATAAGCGAGTCTGATAAAAAGAAAATACTGGATAAATGCAGCGAGGTCCTTTCCTGGCTGGAGGCCAACCAGCTGGCTGAGAAAGAGGAGTTTGATCATAAGAGAAAAGAGCTGGAGAACATGTGTAACCCGGTCATCACAAAACTCTACCAGGGAGGATGCACCGGACCCACCTGTGCACCCGGGTACACGCCCAGCAGGGCTGCCACAGGCCCGACCATTGAGGAAGTAGATTAGCCTTTTCTGGAACTTCAGGGTGCTAGGGTGCCTCTAGGTGAATTTTATTCATCTTCAAACTTCACTATGACTCTGGAACTGACTGGACTTGAGCCTAAGGCACCATCCTTTGGGACTCCGATGGAGAAGTCTGTATTCCATCTTTTCATGCCCCACCCTCTTGTCTATGATCCTGAAATGGACCTTTAGGGAAATCAGGCCCCTCTCTGAACCATTGAAGAATTTGGATGTCTGCTATTTATTAGCCACACCCTACCTTCATCATTCCTGTGCGGATGGTTATTTGTCTCTCAGTAAATTTGTTCCCAAAGGAAATAACTTCTGGTATAGTGTGATTTATTTATTTAGTTGTGGCCTTACTCTGCCTAGCTTACTTGACAGAATGTAGTCAACCTGGCCCTTTTCTCACATCAATCCTCCTGTTCCTGCCACCTGAGTTCTGAGATTACAGGCATGCATCAGCACGTCTACCTTTTGATTTTGGGGCAGGGTTTCTTGAACTCCAGGTTAGCCTCATTCACTCTATGTCCAAAAGGAGTGACTTGCTCCTCCTTCAACTAACTTATTTTCTGTTTTTGTTTTTTGTTGTTGTTAATTTATTTGTTTAATGTATGAGTGCTCTATCTGCATGCACACCTTTTAAGCCAGAAGAGTGCCACCATGTGGTTTCTGGGAACTGAACTCAGGACCTATGGAAGAGCTGCCATTGCTCTTAACAACTGAACCATCTGTCTAGCCCATTCCTGCTATCTTTAAGCTGTCAGTGTTCTTGGATTTGTGTAAATTCAGTGTTTCCAACAAAATTATTTTGCCTTTGTTTGTTTTTTTAATTTTTTATTTATTATATATACAGTATACAGAAGAGGACACCAGATCTCATTGTAGATGGTTGTTGGGAATTGAACTCAGGTCCTCTGGAAGAACAGTCAGTGCTCTTAACCTCTGAGCCGTCTCTCCAGCTCGTTTGTTTGTTTGTTTTTAAACAGTCTTATGTAGCCTAGGTCTGCTTTGAACTCCTGTTCATGCTGCCTCAGCCTGCATGATGACTGAAATCACAGAATATTACACCTGCCAAGAAAAATATTTTCTAATTTTCAGGCACCCTGGGCCCATATGAAGCAGTTTACTGTGATTACTGCTTCTAAGCAATGACAGGCTGGTTTAGGTTCAGGTTTTAAGGATTATGCTGAACTTAGTAACAAATGCTGCCTGATTATCTGGATGGATCCAGATCTGGACACAGGGATACGCACCTCTAACCCCGGAACTGGGAAGCAAAGCAAGAAGGATCCTTGGGTTTGGCAGCCAAATCAGTCTAGCTAAATGAATCAGTCAGCTCCAGGCCAGACTAGACAACAGAGCCTATCTTTAACACTTGCTGCTCTTCCAGAGGATCAGGGTTTGGTTCTCCATACCTCTATGGTAGCTAACAGCTGTTTATAACTCCAGAAGATCCAGTATTCTTTTCTGGTCTCTGGGCCTACTGCACACATGGCACACATACAAGCAACAAATCACTCTTACATGTAAAATTAAAAAAATCTCAAGGTGGAAAGTGATTGAAGAAGACTCAGTATCCATCTCTGGCCTGCATAGGCCTGCATGCTCCAGCCCCCCTGCACACACACACACACACACACACACACACACACACACACACACACACACGAAACCCTGGCTACCCTCTATTTTGGTATCCTGGCACACTGTAGAGAATTCTACCCTGTAATCAGCAAGCTAGATGCTCAGAATTTTTGTACCTATAGCCAGCCTCAAGAAGAGACAACACAAAAGGTTCATTATCAAAACAGCAAGCATTTCTTTTTTTTTTTTTTTTAAAGATTTTTTTATTTATTATGCATACAGTTTTACAGAAGAGGGCACCAGACCTCATCATAGATGGTTGTGAGCCACCATGTGGTTTTGCTGGGAATTGAACTCAGGTCCTCTGGAAGAATAGTCAGTGCTCTTAACCTCTGAGCCATCTCTCCAGCCCCAACAGCAAGCATTTCTGTATGTATCCAGATATAATTTGCACACAAGTGTCTCACCAGATACAACCTAGCAACTTCCCATTTAATTACTATTAAAAAAGCAACAAAGCTGTTCCTTCCCCTGCATCTGAAGCCGCCTTCTTACTGGCACTCACACAGTGCAGACCTTACATGCAGGCAAATATACCATACACATAAAAGTTAAAAAAAAAATGTGATTTCCACCACTGAGCTACAGTCTGTTTAGTCCTTTAGAAACAAGGCCTCTGTAAAGGGTAAAGCAATATGGACACTAGAGCTGGGATTGTTCACTGGTGGTGGATTTGCTTAGAATGTATAAATTCTAGGTTCAAGCCTCAGGAGACCCCATCCCCCAAATCCTACAAAAGGCTGAGGAAAAATTACTGAGACCATTTGATAAGAATTAAGATTTGTGTGTCGGAGAGATGGATCAGAAGTTAAGAGCACTGGCTGCTCTTCCAGAGATCCTGAGTTCAATTCCCAGTAACCACAGGTGGCTCATAACCATCTTTGAGATCTGGTGCCCTCTTCTGGTGTTTAGGCACACATGCAGGCAGAACACTAATATAATCTCCTTTTCTTCTTAACGTGAATTGGTGTTTTGCCGGCATGTATAACTGTGTAAGAGTGTCAGATCTCGGAATTACAGACAGTTGTTAGCTGCCATGTGGATGCTGGGAATTGAACTCAGGTCCTCCAGAAGAACAATCAGGGCTCTTAATCGCTGAACCATCTCTCCAGCCCCACGTAATAATCTTAAAAAAAAAAAAATCAAAATTTGTGTTGTCTCCCCTTATATTCACCCCCCAAAAAAAACATAACCAGTGTGCTTATGTGTACTTCACTCGCTTTTGACACAGGCCAGTTGGTCTCTAAACATGAATCCTCCTGTCTCACTCAGCTCTCTGTCACCAGGATTACAAGAGGGCACCAACCCTGCTGAGCTCTTACCAATATCTTAAATTTTACTCGTCAAAGAATATGCAAATCACAGTTTTCTTAAGCTTCCCGAAAACTTTTCAATAGGAAAGTAGGGTGTGAGCAAATCACAGCGTGCAGGGATGACGCTAAACAAAAAACTTCAGTATAAAGGGCCGAACTACTTTGAATTGGCAGCAGCCCGGGCCTACGCATGCGCAGTGGGCAGGTGCTCGGGAGGAAGTGGGAGACAGGAAGGCCCGCCCCTCTCTCGGTTTGGCGGTCCTCTCCGCTCTTCCCCACTCCGCTCCCCTAGAGCCCGGATTCAGCCGCGTGCTCTCGGTCACGCGTTTCCCGCGGCTCCCCCTTGCGCCTGCGTGATCCTGTGCTGTCCCACGCGCGGCCTCGCGCTCGGGCTCCCGCCCGGCCTCTGGCCCGCCACCCCCGGCACTTGCCTTCGCGGCCCCGGCCGCAGCGCGTAGCGCCAGCACCATGGTGGGTACCGTGACGTCAAAAGGGAGCGCCGCCGCCCGCCGCCCGCCGCCCGCCGCGGGCAGTTCGAACTGAGCCCCGGGCTCTACCTTACCACCTTAGTGCCTGCACCTCAGTTTGAGGACACTGCTAGGAACAAATGGTCTTTTGAGGGGAGCTCCCAACAAATCCAAGAGGAAGCCCACGGGCAGCATGGGAGAACGGAAAGCTAGCCTTGCAATTCCCCGCTGGAGATGAGTTTTTGAGGGTGCGGGTGGGATGCGGTCTGCATTTCACTGGAGAAAATGTGCAGATTCCCCACGGGTGATCGATGGGTACAGGGTAGTGTCTGTGGCTCAATGGACTGCAGAGTATCTGAACCGATTGTTGCTGGTTGGTAACTTTGGAGAACTAGGATCTATGGGGACACAAACACTAGTATTTTCAAATGCTGGCACGGGCTTCCTCCTCCTGTACTTGTCATGTGATAAGTTTCCCCCCCTCCCCTTTTCCCAATAGCTCTTCTACTCCTTTTTCAAATCCCTTGTGGGCAAGGATGTGGTCGTGGAACTCAAGAATGACCTAAGGTAGGTACCCATAGCAGCGAGGTGGTGGAAGATGGGGGTGTCCAAGGCCCTGAACTCCTCCAACCCCCATATTTGAGAGAACAGGTGGGCCAAACACAGAAGAAATAAATAGCTTGTGCCTTAAGGGTAAAGATGAGTTTAAGGTTGCCTGCATGGTGTTGAATGCCTTTAGTCCTAGGGAGGTAGGGGCAAGCAGATCTCTGTGAGGCCAGCCTGGTCCAGAGTTAGCTCCAGGAGATTCACACAACTGTTCAGGTCAACAGACCAGTGGGGATTCATAGAATGTAGAGAGTGGAGAAGGAAAACTCCGGATTTGACGCTGGAAAGATTTGAGGGTTTTTGCTTTGGGTTTTTTTTCTAGACAGGGCCTAGAAGTCACAGCCCTCCTGCTTCCTTTTGGGGTGCTGGAATTACAGGCCTTAGATATTACTTCCTGGGTTTTTGGGGCGGGAAGGGGTTGTTTTTGTTTTTTTCAAGACAGAGTTTCTCTGTATAACAGCCCTAGCTGTCTTGGAACTAGCTCTGAAGCCCATGCTGGAAGGTTTAAGACTTAAAATGATATAAGGTGGGGAACTGTTAAGAAGGCATGGGAGTACTGGGTTGACAGCCTTTCTCATTCAAGGGGCTTGCGGGCTGGGAAATTGAAAGGGCCAGCCTGGATGCTTTCTGCACCATTAGGGTAAGTGTAGCAAAAAAAAAAGAGTAATTTTAGCTATCTTAATATATACATAGGTTTGTGGCTTCAAAGGAGTAAAAGGAGAAATAGCTGTGGGATTTGCTGGAGAGATGGCTCAGTTAAAGAACTTGCTGCTGTTCCGGAGAACTAGTGCTCATTTCCCAACAACTGCATTGGGTGGTTCACATCTTTGCTTGGCCACATGCAACCACCTGTAACTTTAGATTCAGGGAATCCAATGTCCTCTTCTGGCTTCAGAAGGTGCCCAAATGCACATAGACACAAATAACAAAATCAGTATTTAAGAAAAAAATAGCTGCTGCTTCTGGAAGTCAGGCAGATCTAGGCTGATATTCCTACTTATTTGTTCTAAATTGGGTAATTTGCATGACCCCTTAATTTCTGGAGGATATTAGTTACTTTTTAAAAGATGGCTCTAGCTGGGCACTGGTGGAACACTGCCCTTATTCCCAGCACTCTGGGAGGTGGACGCAGATGAATTTCTGAGTTTGAGGCCAGCCTCATCTACAGAGTAAGTTCCAGGACAGCCAGGTATATACAGAGAAACCTTGTCATAAAAAAACAAATATTAAAAAGATGACTATAAATGATGGCTCCTGTCGGTAGTTTCAGAACTTCAGAAGTGGAGGAGGCGTGACTGCCACAAGTTTGAGGTCAGCCAGAGTGAGGACCTGTCTTAAAAAAGAAATACAAATATTGAGCAGAATATAGGCCCTGCCTGTAAACGTCGAGTAGTAGCTATTGATATGTTGGTATAAGGAGAGTCCTGGGTCTGAAATAGTGAACCACTCTTCTAGTTCAGCATTCACAGTTGCCTCCTGTTGGCTGTCCCCTCTCCTGCTGCAAGGCCTGGACCTCCCACACTTGTATTTTACTTCTGATGATCCCTCCATGCTGACCTCAGTGTAAATTGTTTGTCTCTCTTTGCCCTTGACAGCATCTGTGGAACCCTCCACTCTGTGGACCAGGTGAGACATAGGAAAGGCTGGCATTCTGTTCTTGGGGAAGGAGATGGAGAGGGAAGGTGGATCCATGCATCCTGTCTCTAGGGCTAATGATGGTGTTCCTTTTCCTCAGTACCTCAACATCAAACTAACCGACATCAGTGTCACAGACCCTGAGAAGTACCCTCACATGCTGTCAGTCAAGAACTGCTTCATCAGGGGCTCGGTGGTCCGCTATGTGCAGCTACCAGCCGATGAGGTGGACACACAGCTGCTGCAGGACGCAGCAAGGAAGGAGGCCCTTCAGCAGAAACAGTGATGCACCTCTCCCTCTCCCTCCCTTCCCCATTAGTGACCCATAACTTGGTGTCCACCCTGCCCAGTGTTTCAAGTGTGTTTTGTTTTGTTAATGATTTTTACTTTTTAATTGAATGGATGAAAGGGATACTAGTCATGAACAGCTGTCCTCTGTTGAGAAGGGAGGGTAAGAAAGCTGGAAACTGAAATGTTCCAGCCCCTTCCTTACTCTCCCTATCCCTGGAGATGGTGGGAGTTTCCTGGGCCTTTCCCAGGGCAACATGTGATACGTTTAGGGGGGAATGGAAAGAATCTGTCCCGCATCGGGAATAAAATTTATGATGCAAATTGAGTTCTGGTTTTGTAGTTTGTATTTTGGGCAGTGAGGTGGGAACAGCTGTTTCATCTACAGTCCAGTACTCTCCATCCCACCCCTCCCTCATCTCAGGCCAAGAATCCAACCCAATTCACCAGCAACATGTCTATCTGCCGTAAAGCTCGTAAAGCCTTGGCCAGCATGAGGACTCATCTGGTGAATGGCACCAGCTGCCAACCCTGGAACCCACTGGGTGAAAATAGAACTGGTTTTTTTCACATGCGCCCGGGTGCACATAATAAAAATGTAATAAAAAGAATAGCCGCCCAACAGCACTGCGAGCTTGCTCTCCTAGCCTCTGGCTTCAGTGCACCGACTGCTGTTTCCTCCTTTCCATTCTCAGGCCCTTTCACGTGAAAAAACTCAGCTCTTTGGTTCCCTTTTCCGCTGTGCTGCTAGCTTTAGATCCCAGGATCTCCTAGGAGCCGACCGAGTACTCTGCTGCTATGTAGTCTGTGACTGCCGGTTTCCTTCAACACAATCAGTACACTTTCTGAGAGCAGAGGATCGTGCAAACAAGTGCCCGACAGTTAGATGCGAGGCGCGGCGTTAACGCACTTGGAAAAGCTGCCCCCGCATCTCCCGACTGTCCAGTAGGAGGCGCACGGCTGGGATCTGCCCCAGCCTCACCTGAGGACCCCGGGCTGCCCACGGCGGCGCCTGACCCGAGGACCGCGGCCTGCCCGGGCTGCCCGTGGCGGCGCCTGACCCCGTCCAGGCTCGTCCCCGCGGTTATAGCGGGTCACGCACGCCGCCCCGCCCTGCAGCCGTCCAGCAGGGGAGTGGGGTGGAGCTGCTCACACACCCGGACGCACAGGCGGAGCCCGGCCAGCCCGCGAGGACCCGGGCCGGAAACGCGCGCTGTCACAAAGGGGGACACGTGGGTGCCGCCGCTCGCCCGGCCGCGCTCCCACAGCGGGGGAGCTGCCCTGTCCACCTGCTCCTCCAGCCTGGCCGCCCCGCGGGGCCGCGGGCCTGGCCGGCACAGCGTGACCACCATCGGGTCCCGCCTCCTCCTCCGGGCGCCGGGCCGGTCCGGAGCCTGCGAACCTGGCAGCTGCACGCGGTGAGGTCTCGTCCCCGGCACAGCCATGTCCATCCTCTACGTCTCCCCTCACCCCGACGCCTTCCCCAGCCTCCGAGCCCTCATCGCCGCCCGCTACGGGGAAGCCGGTGACGGCCCCGGCTGGGGAGGACCCCACCCCCGTGTCTGCCTGCAGCCTCCCCCGAGCAGCCGGACTCCTTTCCCGCCGCCTCGCCTGCCCGCCCTGGAGCAGGGGCCTGGCGGCCTGTGGGTGTGGGGGGCCCCGGCTGTAGCCCAGCTTCTGTGGCCGGCAGGCCTGGGGGGCCCCGGGGGCAGCAGGGCAGCTGTCCTAGTTCAGCAGTGGGTCAGCTATGCCGACACCGAGCTCATACCCGCTGCCTGCGGGGCCACGCTGCCCGCCCTGGGACTTCGGAGTCCGGGTCAGGATCCTCAGGTGAGTGGGAAGAGGAGGAGAGAGCGAGAAATTATGAGAAATCAAGCATTGGAAAGGCTCCTAGGAGACATTCGATTGTCAGACGTGGGTATCATGTTGGGATCCGTTTGCCGCCTGCTGTAGTACTTTGGGAACACTTTGAATTCTTTAGCCCTGGTTTATGTCTGGGGATGTAAGGTGATGTAATCTCCTCCTCAGAGGTGTAATAGACGACTGCCTGGCGGCAGCGTGTTTTCACTATTTACACTTTTGGTTTTGGAGGGTGTGTTTAAACAAGGCCTCACTCTGGAACCCTGGCTAAATGGCTTGTAACTCACTGGTATACCTGGCATTTTAAAGTTTCTGAGGGTGTATGGGTTTCTATTGCCATAATAAAACAAGACCAAAAGCAGCTTGGGAGGGAAGGATTTGTTGGAGTCTACAGCTCTCAGGTTACACTCCACAGAGGGAAGGAAGGCAGGCAGGAACTGAAGCTGAGAACACTGCTGACTGACTGGCTCTCTACACCCCGTGCTTAGCTGCTTTATTATACATCCAGGACTGGTTTCCCAGGGTGGCCCTCTGCAATAATCATTGAGAAAATCCCCCCACAGACTTGCCTACAGGCCAGTTGGGGGTCGTTTTTCTCCACTGAGGTCCCCTCTCCTCAAATGGCACTAGGGTGTGTGAGGCTGACAGACACCAGCCAGTGTAGGGTGAAGTTTGAGTGGACAGGGATGAGAGATGCTAACAGTTGTTATTTTGAGCCGTGGAAAGACTGAGGGAGAGATGATAGCTGCTGGGAGAAGATAAGGGAGCAATGAACTAGGAGGACAGGACCGATCACCACGAGATTGTTTCTTTGAGCCTGAACTGAAAGCTCCATCCTGCAGGGTAGGGGATGCTCAGTGTTATTTCAGTAGATCATGTCCTGATGGGTTAATATAGAGCCCTCTCCTGCAGGGTCCCTATGTGATTACTTATCTGTTTTCTCAGTTGAATGTATTGGTTGTGCCCAAGACTTCATATAATCCTTTAACTTCATTGCCTGATATGGTTCATTGAAAACACACACAAATGCTTGGGTGTATTTGATTTTTATTTTATGTGTATGGGTGTTTTTGTCTGCATGTATGTCTGTGCACATGTGTGCCTAGGGCCCAAGGAAGCTAGGGATGTAAGTAGGTCAGTTGTGAGCCGACACATAGGTGACAGGAAGCAAACTCTGGCCCCTGTAAGAGCAGCCAATCTTTTTAACTGCTGATCCATGTCATTCATCTCCAGTCCGACAGTATGTTATATTTTGGGGGCGGAGATCAAACCTAGGGTCTCCTACATGCTAAACACTCCCTCTGACCTACACTCCCAATCAGACATAGTTTTGTTATTTCTTAACTTTGTAGCCTTGAGTGCCATGGAGAACTAGTTATGTAGACTAAGCTGGTTTTAAACTCAGAGATCCCCCTGCCTCTGCCTTCTAAGAACTAGGATTAAGGCAAGCAGTGCCATACCTGACATTTGCATTTTTATAATGACCGTTGGATGAGGAAGGAATTAGCCTGAGAGCTGGTGATCATGGGAGTGGGGAGGCCGAATGTTGATGGATAGAACAGTGGCTTTCAACCTTTGTGGGTCAAACAACCCTTTATAGGGGTCACCTAAGACCACTGGAAAACACACCTATGTACATAACAATTCATGACGGTAGCAAAATTACACTTATGAGGTAGCAATGGAAATAATTTTCTGGTTAGTGGTCATGATTATAAGGAACTGTATTAAAGAGTCTTAGCATTAGGAAGATTGAAAACCGCTGGGATAGAAGCATGTCAGCCTTGTCATGCCCTTTTCCTGTCCTGTTTGTTAGGCTGCCCTTGGAGCCCTGGGCAAGGCCTTGAGCCCTTTGGAGGACTGGCTTCGGCTGCACACCTACCTGGCTGGGGATGCTCCCACTCTGGCAGACTTGGCTGCTGTGACAGCCTTACTGCTGCCCTTCAGATATGTGAGTCACTGTGCCTTGGGGAGGGACAGGCACACTTCCCATCCATTAGACTTCACTGCAGGGTGACTGATAATTGTTTCTGTTGTTTATCTCTCAGGTCCTGGACCCTGCTGTCCGAAGGATCTGGGGTAACGTGACTCGATGGTTTAACACTTGTGTCCGGCAACCAGAATTCCGGGCTGTGCTAGGAGAAGTGGTCCTGTACTCAGGGGCCAGGTCTGTCACTCCGCAGCCACAGCCAGGTGAGGAGGATGGGAGATGGCAGTAGGACAATGGCCCTTCTTGGGCCTTCCATATAACTTGCTTTTTTTTTTGTTTTAGCAATGTCTGGGCCATTAAGATGGGGAGCCTGGTGGGGGGGGGAAGATGGGAGATAATCAGGCTTGAGCCCTAGGACAATAGAAATAGCCCTTTTATATTTAGTGCTGTTCACAAAGGGTCCCTAGCCTAAACTTCTGAATTTCTGTGCCTCTTCTCTCTAGGTCTTGAGGTCACTGCACCCCCAAAAACAGCTGCCCAGCTCAAGAAAGAAGCAAAGAAACGAGAGAAGCTAGAGAAATTCCAGCAGAAGCAGAAGATCCAGCAGCAGCAGCCCCCATCTGGGGAGGTAGGAGGCAAAGAGTGGGGCAGGGAGGGAGGTGGAAGCCTTGCAGAGCAGCTGATGTTTGGGCCTGTCGTCTTCCTTCCGAGCAGAAGAAACCAAAACCAGAGAAGAAGGAGAAACGGGACCCTGGGGTTATTACCTATGACCTCCCTACCCCACCCGGCGAAAAGAAAGGTACGGTGGCCGCTAGGGAAGGGGTTCCACCGCTGGCTGCTGCTCTCCATGTCCCTGAGCTTTGTGCTGGCCTCTGTGCTGTGGCTCTCTGTCTGACCTGCGCCGCTCCTCGTCCTTCCTCACAGACGTAAGTGGCTCCATGCCGGACTCCTACAGTCCTCAGTATGTGGAGGCTGCCTGGTACCCGTGGTGGGAACGACAGGGCTTCTTCAAGCCAGAGTATGGGGTGAGTGGGTAACTGCTGCCTAGGCCTAGAGGGTGGAGGTGGGGCCACAGGACGGTGACATGCTTGAGCATGTGCCTCTCCTTCTTCCTCACCAGCGTTCTAGTGTGTCAGCACCAAATCCTCGAGGCGTCTTCATGATGTGCATCCCACCCCCCAATGTGACAGGCTCCCTGCACCTGGGCCATGCACTCACCAATGCCATCCAGGACTCCCTGACTCGATGGTGAGCTGCATTCTGCACCTGCATCCCTCCACTGACCAGGCTAACTACCATGTTGATATTGTTACACATCAGATGGGGCTTTTCGTCTTCCTGATGATTCCCCTTTGAGCCTCCCACAGTCTCTTCCAGTCAGGTGATCTCTCTGCACCTGACTTCCACAGGGTCTTTCTCTATGATCTGTCTCCTGAGAAGAACATTATTACATCACTGTCATTTCAGTGTAGGGAGTGGGCGCCTGGCTTGTATGTGCTAGGCATGTAGTCTATCATAGAACTGCACCATTGGTCTACAGGGACTTTTTTTGGATGTTACAGGAGGCATGTGCAGACTTTTTTTTTCTTAGTCTTTATTTATTATGTATACAATGTACAGAGGAGGGCACCAGGTCTCATCATAGATGGTTGTAAGCCACCATGTGGGTGCTGGGAATTGAACTCAGGACCTCTGGAAGAACAATCAGTGCTCTTAACCTCTGAGCCATCTCTCCAGCCCACATGTGCAGACTTTTGAAACGTATATCTCAGTGATCTTTCCACCCATAGCACCCTCCCAGAATGGAGCTGTGTTTATTGTCACATCTTTCCTAGCTGTATACTCATATATACATGTAGCTCTAAATTTTATTGTTCTTCCAGGACAAACTAGGTTCTTGGATGGTGAGGAGGAAATAGTATTTGTTTTTGTTGTTTTCAAGACAAGATCTCACTATGTAGGTCTAGCTTTGCTTTCCTGGAAATCACTCACAGAGATCCATCTTCCTTGGCCTCCAGAATGCTTCTAGAAGGGGAGATAGTTGTTATTCTAGATGAGCTTTTCTTTTTAAAAGTTTATTTAAATTGTGTGTATGCATCTGTGTGGGTCTGTGTATAAGAGTGCAGATGCTGACAGAGGCCAAGGGTGTCAGGTGCCCAGGAGTGCCCAGGGGTGTTTGTGAGCTGGGAACTGAACTCTGCTCCTCTGGAGGAACAACACATGCTCTTAGGAACCACTGAGCCATCTCCTCAGCCCTCTTTCTTTTATTTTTATTTATCTATTTTTAATAGGAAAGATTTAAATCTAACCAGCAAAAGTTGTCACTCAGAATTGGAGAAATGGCTTAGCAGTTAAGAGCACTGGCTGCTTTTATGGCATTCCTAGGATTGGAACTCTATTTTCAGATCTGATTCCTCTGCAGGCACACACATGGTACACATGCATGTTGGCAAAACACTTATGTGCATAAAATAAAAATTGCTAAATCTAAAAGAAAAAAAGGTGTTATATAGCTAGGAGTGGTGGCAAGGCTGGCAGGATGTGTGATGAGTATTTTCCTTACATATGTTTGTATACCATATGTGTGTTTGGTGCCTGCAGAGGCTGGATGAGGGCAGGGAATCCCTTAGACCTGGAGTTAATTATGAGCTTCCATCTGCATGCGTGCTGGAGTCCTCTGGAAGAGCAGCCAGTGCTCTTCACCACAGAGCCATCTCTCCAGCCTGTTCTTTCTTTTTTTTTTAAACTTTATTTGTTTATTTGCCTTGGTGTTTGCCTGGAACTGGAACTACACACAGTTGTTAGCTGCCATGTGGGTGCTGGGAATCAAACCCGGGTCCTCTGGAAGAGCAGACGGTGCTCTTAACCGCTGAGCCATCTTTCCAGCCCCCAGCCTGTTCTTTCTTGAGTTGAGGTTGCTCTGTTGGTTGGGCTAGTCTGCAGCTCCTGACATTAGTGATCCTTCCTATTGTCCTGAGCATCTGGAACTACAGTGCATCCTGCTCTTGACATTTTAATTCCTATTTTAAGGGTACTAGTGTTTTCCTGCATATATGTTCGTGAGGATCCCTGGGGCTAGAGTTAACAGTTGTGAGCTGCCACGTGGGGCTTTGGATAGAGTCTGAGCCATTTAGACCCTCTGAACCATCTCTCCCGCCTTTTAGTTTTTCCTTTTGATTTTATGTTTTAGGGTTTTATGTAGCCCAAGATGGCATCAGAATCAATGGGTTAGGTAACCCTGGACTTGAACTCATGATTCTCCTGCCTCCACCTCCTAAGCACAAGGATCATATGCATAAGCAGTTATACCTAGGTTTATTTATTTATTTGGTTTTTCTTTTCTTTCTTTCTTTCTTTCTTTCTTTTTTTTTAAAAAAACTTATTTTTTTTTTAAGATTTATTATGTATACAACATTCTGCCTCCATTATGCTTGCACACCAGAAGAGGGCACCAGATCTCATCAAAGATGGTTGTGAGCCACCTTGTGGTTGCTGGGGATTGAACTTAGGACCTCTGGTAGAGCAGCCAATGCTTTTAAGCTCTGAATCATCTCTCCTGCCCTTTATTTCAAGACAGGGTTTCTTTGTGTAGCCCTGGCTGTCCTGAAACTCGCTTTGTAGATCAGACTAGCCTTGAACTCAGAGATCCGTCTGCCTCTGCCTCCCACATTCTGGGAGTAAGGTAAGGGCTACCACTGCCTTTTTAAAAGAGTAGCATGTTAACATTATAGTAAAGTAATGTTAATATCAGCCAGAAAATTTTGGCTATGTACATCTTTAATCCCAGCACTCAGGAAGTTGAGGCAGGTAGATCTCTGAGTTCAAGGAGTGAGTCCCCAGGACATCCAGAGCTATGCAGAGAAACCCTGAATCAAAAAGCCAAAAAATGTTAATGTCTTCTGAGGCACATATAAGTACGAGTTCTTGGTTATCTGTAAGAGTATGAAAGTTGCTACAACCCCTTTCCACAGAAAATCTGAATGTAGTGTGATAAGCAGAAATGAATATTAGGCTCATTTTATTGTATGCCATTGATGGCGGGGTGGTCTGTGAGCCTGGGGAGCACTTAGCTGATGGAATCCTCAGAGCATATGTAAAGCTGAAGACTATAATGCAGGTATGTGATCCCAGAGGTGAGGTGCTGTGAGAATCGATAGAAGCTTGTCCCAGCTGGGCTGGATAGAGCATTGAGTGAGAGACCTGAGTCCATCCTCTGACCTTGGTGTGCACACCCACCCGACACACATGGGCATGCACAGAAAAAACTAAAGCCGCCTCAGTGTTCTATAAAAGTGCTCTCCAGTTCCCTTGCTGCTCATACCCTGAGTCCTTTTTTAAACTTTGCTCGGAGGTATTGGTTTAGCTTTTCAGTACTTCTATGTTTCTAGCTTTTTTGTGGATTGGAACATTGAGACAAAGTATTTCTGTGTATATAGCCCTGGGTGGCCTGGAACTTGCTATGTAGCCCAAGCTAGCCTTGACCTCTTCAACCATCTCTTGAGCCTACTCAGTGCTAAGATTGGTGACGTGTGCTACCAAGGCCTGACTGTGTTTACCAAAGGTGCGTGCTTAGCAGTGCTAGTCTTTTTACTTTCCAAGACTGATTTTTCTAATAGTTTTTTGTTGATGTTTGACTTTTTTGATTTTAAGTCAGGCTATGCTAGGAGTTTTATTTGAGGCAGGGCCTCACTTTAATTTTTTTTTTTTTTTTTTTTTTAATGTGAATTGGTGTTTTGCCTGCATGTGTAACTGTGTAAAGGTGTCAGATCTTGAAATTACAGACAGTTGTTAGCTGCCATGTGGATGCTGGGAGTTGAACTCAGGTCCTCCAGAAGAACAGTTAGTGCTCTTAACCACTGAGCTATCTCTCCAGCCCAGTGCCTCACTTTATAGCTCTGGCTGGCTTGTAACTAATAGAATATACTTGCCACTCTACCTTTAGAGTTCTGGTCTTAAAGATGTGGCCACCACTCCTGGCTCCTAACACTTTCTTGCCAGTGAATGACATTTTCTATCGTTTGCCTCTTCCTTACCTGTGTCTTTTAGTGAGTCAATGACCCAGTGAAGGTTTCTTATCTACAGGAGCATGAGCATCTTACCAATTATACCACTGAAGAATGTGTCTCCCTCTGCGCTCACTGCCTGTAGCTCTGGAGAGGCGTGTGCTCCTCCCTGCTCTGTCTTCTCTGGTGGGCACTGTAAAGGATGAGGATTCTTATGGACATGGGGGCAGTCTGCTGAGTCTATAGGGACCAGGCTTACTTCCATCTGTCTGTGGCTTTGTTCCTATGTGGAACTCACTTGATTGGTGGGACTGTCTCATGCTTAGCTGTCTGGCTGGGTGAGAACCTCCTTGTTGTTCTTTTTCCAGATTGTTCTGCTGGTCTTCTGAATTCTCTCCCTACCTGGCTTTAGAAAGGGTTTCAAGTCATTCCTTTTCTTAAGCATCCATGGATCCCTCTGACACACCTGAGACCTTTGGTGTGATACTCTAATAGCCTGGCTCACCATCTGGCCCTCATGCCTCCCACAGGCACCGTATGCGTGGGGAGACCACCCTGTGGAACCCAGGCTGTGACCATGCAGGCATTGCCACCCAAGTGGTGGTGGAAAAGAAACTGTGGAGAGAGCAGGGTCTGAACCGACACCAGCTGGGCCGTGAGGCCTTTCTTGAGGAGGTCTGGAAGTGGAAAGAAGAGTGAGTGTTACAGCAGCCTGTGGTATGGCAACCCTGCCTCTGCAGTCAGACCTCAGACCCTCCCGCTGGGTTGGCTAAAGGGCCCAGGTCAATTTCAGAGGGATGAGTGCCTCCTCATTGGCCCCATCAGCCACCGGATGGCCAGTCTTATCCTGGACTCTGTCTACTTTCAGGAAGGGTGACAGGATTTACCACCAATTGAAGAAACTAGGCAGCTCCTTGGACTGGGATCGAGCCTGTTTCACCATGGACCCTGTATGCAGGCAGAGCTTCGGGCAGGGCAGGGATGCTCCTTGGGTGGGCTACCCTCTACCAGGTTAGGACACAACCAGGTGCTCTGCTCCAGGCCCAGGCTCCAGCTGGACGCTCCCTGCCATCCCTTCACAAGGCTTACGGCCTGCCCCATGCTCTGCTGAGGGCTCTGCTGGTGTAGGATTCACTCTAGGATAGGCCCAGTGGACCCCACTACCTTAGGTGTCTGCCTCAGCCTCTAGGCACAAGGTTTCTGAGTTCCCTTTCCTCCGCCCCAGAAACTGTCAGTGGCTGTGACAGAAGCCTTTGTTAGGCTCCATGAAGAAGGTGTCATCTACCGCAGCACTCGCCTGGTCAACTGGTCCTGCACCCTCAATTCTGCCATTTCAGACATTGAGGTACGTCTGTGCCCACAGCCTGTCTCCCTCTAGTCCTCCCCGCCCAGCCCAGGGCCACTTCTCTCAATACCCATCTACAGGTGGATAAGAAAGAGCTGACAGGTCGCACCCTGCTCTCTGTGCCTGGCTACAAGGAGAAGGTGGAGTTTGGGGTCCTCGTGTCCTTTGCCTACAAGGTCCAAGGCTCAGGTGGGAGCTAAGGACACCAGGATGTGGGCTGGGGGAGGGGGACAGGGACAGAGGAGGAAGCTGAGACACAGCGTCTCCTGTCACCCCAGACAGCGACGAGGAGGTGGTGGTGGCAACAACTCGGATTGAGACAATGCTGGGAGACGTGGCTGTAGCTGTGCACCCCAAAGACCCCAGATACCAGGTGAGCAGGGACATGGCCCGTCTTCCAGGGAGAAGTATATGGGACAGGCCCTAAGGGCTCTAGACTACCAGGGCTTGAGCTACTCTCTCTGGGCTCCTTTCCCAGCCCTGAAATTGGAGCCGTCAGCAGCTGGGATGGGTGCTAGCCCAGGATAGGAGGATGCTCTGCCTGGGTGAGAGGCTTGTGCCCAGCCCTGCATCATTTATTTCTGATGTCTCTTCCATGTTCAGCACCTAAAGGGAAAAAGTGTCATTCACCCATTCTTGTCCCGGAGCCTCCCTGTTGTCTTTGATGACTTTGTGGATATGGAGTTTGGCACAGGTGAGCAGGAGCCTTGGCCTGTTGGGAGAAGAGATGAAAAATTGTCTTCACTCTCCTAGGCAGGAATGGGCTGGATATGGGAAACTGTATTAGGAAGTGGACTCGGTCGGGTTGAGGAGGTACACAAGGTGTGGAGGAAACCCACAGCATCCAGTGGGACACTGGCACTCCCATGTGTCCTCCAGGTGCGGTGAAGATCACCCCTGCCCATGACCAGAATGACTATGAGGTTGGGCAGCGGCATGGGCTGGAGGCCATCAGCATCATGGACTCAAAAGGGGCCCTGGTCAATGTGCCTCCACCATTTTTGGTGAGAATATCTGGATTGTGGGGACCTGGGTGGGAGGTGGAGGGTTATTTGGGCATCGCCATGATAAGGCCTTTCCCATCCAGGGCATGCCCAGGTTTGAGGCCAGGAAAGCTGTGCTAGCTGCACTAAAGGAGCAGGGGCTGTTCCGTGGCATCGAGGACAACCCCATGGTGGTCCCCCTTTGCAAGTGAGATTGGGGACTGGTGCAGACGGGCGGTGGTGAGAGCTTCTCTGGGTACTGAGCACTTCCTCCCCGTGACCCACTTCCCCTTCCAGCCGCTCCAAGGATGTGGTGGAGCCTCTGCTAAGGCCACAGTGGTATGTTCGCTGTGGGGAGATGGCTCAGGCTGCCAGTGCTGCCGTGACCCGGGGTGACCTCCGTATTCTGCCTGAGGCCCATCAACGGACTTGGCATTCTTGGATGGACAACATCCGGTATGTTGGCCCCTAGGTGGGGAGGATGGCCAGCTGAGGAGCATATGCTGAGCATCCTGACTGCCCCTTGTCGTTTATAGAGACTGGTGCATCTCTCGGCAGCTGTGGTGGGGCCACCGAATCCCTGCCTACTTTATCACCGTCAATGACCCGGCCGTACCCCCTGGGGAGGTGAGGAAAGGCTGTGGCTAGAAGTTTTAGTGGTGTGGATTTGTTGGGCCCTTGGTTGGAAGAGTGGTTTGGGCAAAGTTGCAGAACTTTTTTTGATGGTCCTTTCTATTAGGACCCTGATGGGCGGTACTGGGTGAGTGGACGCACCGAAGCAGAGGCCAGAGAGAAGGCAGCGCGGGAGTTTGGAGTGTCCCTTGACAAGATCAGCCTTCAGCAAGGCAGGGAGTGGGCATAGAGGCCGGGGACACAGTTGGGATCCTGGCCCTGTGTTCCCATTCTGCTAACCTCTGACCTTTGACCTCTTCTAGATGAGGATGTATTGGACACTTGGTTCTCTTCCGGTCTCTTTCCCTTCTCCATCTTTGGTTGGCCCAATCAGGTGTGTTCCCAGAGCACAGAGAGAGAGGGGCCTTGGAAGGGAATGCTTGGCTCACATCCATACCCTCATCTTTTCTTAGTCAGAAGACCTTAGTGTGTTCTATCCTGGGACCCTGCTGGAGACAGGCCATGACATCCTCTTCTTCTGGGTGGCCCGGATGGTAATGCTGGGCCTGAAGCTCACAGGCAGGCTTCCCTTCAGAGAGGTGAGAAGGTGGCTAAGCCCCCCCCACACACACACACCTGTGCCTCCTCACCTGCCTTCTTTAGGAATAGCCATGATCAGTCTGGCTCAGGCTTCCTCATCCCGGGGGAGGGCCACGAGGGACCCGTGGTTTCAAGTGGGCAGACCCTGATGAGGGTCAAGATTGGGAGGATCATGACCTCACTTTTATTCGCACTCTGTGCCCCAGGTCTATCTCCATGCAATTGTGCGTGATGCTCATGGCAGGAAGATGAGCAAGTCTCTTGGCAATGTTATTGACCCCCTGGATGTCATCCATGGAGTTTCCTTACAGGTGGGGCACTCAGTGGGTCAGGGTCAGCTAGGAGTGGCTATGTGACTGGGGCTAGAACAACCTGACAGCTCCCATCTCCTCCCTCAGGGCCTCCATGACCAACTACTGAACAGCAACCTGGATCCCACTGAGGTGGAGAAAGCCAAAGAAGGACAGGTATGGGGGCATGCCACAGGGGCAGGGCTGCCACAGGTGGGCAGGGCCGACCATCCTGTCTGCTCTGCATCCTGTAGAAGGCCGACTTCCCAGCAGGGATTCCCGAGTGTGGCACCGATGCCCTGCGCTTTGGACTCTGTGCCTACACATCCCAAGGTATGATCCCTGTCCTCCCTCAGTTGCCCGTTTCCTTCCCCGAGACCCATGCTCTCTCCTCCACCTTGGGCTTCTCTGGAAGGGAGAACAGGGTGGAGTCACACTAGCCTGTCCTAGGTCGAGACATCAACCTGGATGTAAACAGAATCCTGGGATACCGCCACTTCTGCAACAAACTCTGGAATGCCACAAAGTTTGCCCTGCGCGGCCTGGGGAAGAACTTTGTGCCCTTGCCCACTTCCAAGGTGAGGGTCTAGGGTGGTGATGATTGTGGATAGCGTTCACACAGGCTGCACCTCCAGTTCTCAAGTGGCAAGGGTAGTCCCTGCTCTGCAGCTCTCCTTGTAGCCTGCGGACAGACTGATGATTGACAGGCACTTGGGCTCTCACCGAGAGGTTGGGCTTATCCTTTCTTCTCAGACATTGGACAAGTCAGGAACGCACATTCTCCTGTGGTCCCTGTCTACTCCTGTGGGAACGATCTGGTTCCCTGCCCTGGGCATGTGGTGGCCTACTGGCTGACATTCCTCTCCCCCCAAGCCTGAAGGGCGTGAGAGCCTGGTGGACCGCTGGATCCGCAGCCGGCTGACTGAGGCCGTGAGGCTCAGCAATGAAGGCTTCCAGGCCTACGATTTCCCGGCCATCACCACTGCACAGTACAGCTTTTGGCTCTATGAGCTCTGTGATGTCTACTTGGTAAGTAGTGGGACGGGACTTAGTTAGGCATGGTCGCTCTGGCCTCGGCTTGGCCATGTGTTGGCTCTTAAACTGAGGTTACCTGTTACCTTCTAGTCCTCAAAGGCACAGTGAAGGCTCCAGGTAGTCCTGACCATGAGCACTGTGCTTCCCTGTCTCTAGGAGTGCCTAAAACCCGTGCTAAATGGAGTGGATCAGGTGGCAGCAGAATGTGCCCGACAGACCCTCTACACCTGCCTGGACGTCGGCCTGCGGCTGCTCTCACCCTTCATGCCCTTTGTCACAGAGGAGCTGTTCCAAAGGCTGCCCCGGCGGACGGCAGCAGCACCTGCTAGCCTGTGTGTCACCCCCTATCCAGAGCCCTCAGAGGTAGGAGGTGTGGCCTGGAGGGCATGCTGCAGCCCCCAACAGCCCCTGACCCCACTCTGCCTCACAGTGCTCCTGGAAGGACCCCGAGGCTGAAGCTGCCTTTGAGCTGGCACTGAGCATCACTCGAGCTGTGCGATCCCTGCGTGCCGACTACAACCTCACCCGGACCAGGCCTGACTGTGAGCCCATGCCCACCCGTCCCCCTGTCCTTCCTCCGCAGCCCCTTGGGGAGCCCAGGGTATGGCTGTAGCCAGGCTTCACTTTGCTCTCCCCTTGACAGGTTTCTTGGAAGTAGCTGATGAGGCCACAGGCACCTTGGCATCGGCAGTGTCTGTCTATGTCCAGGCACTGGCCAGTGCGGGTGTGGTGGCTGTCCTGGCCCTGGGGGCTCCTGCACCACAGGGCTGTGCTGTGGCTGTGGCTTCAAACAGATGCTCCATCCATCTGCAGCTGCAGGGGCTAGTGGACCCAGCCCGGGAGCTGGGCAAGCTGCAGGCCAAGCGAAGCGAGGCGCAGCGACAGGCCCAGCGACTGCGGGAGCGCCGTGCTGCCGCTGGCTACTCAGCAAAGGTGCCCCTTGAGGTCCAGGAGGCAGATGAAGCAAAGGTGTGTGTGGAGTATCCCAACATCAGCTTCCTCTGTCGTACCTTGGTTCTCAGCCAGCCCTGCTGCTAGAACCCTGGACCCCCACATGGCCGTCAGTATAGTGCTTGACCCTGCTTAGCTTCAGGGGTGACCCAGAAAGTCAGGCTTGTCTGCTGCTGTGGAATCCCCAAAGACCCTTGCCTAAGATCTTCCTGGGAGACCCAGTGCTTGAGCACTGCTCACTCTGAGTGAAGTTCCCTTTTCACCTCACAGTGAAGAGGACAGATAGTGTGCCAGGCAGCTCTTGTAGGCTTGTGCACAGGTGGGGATGCCAGGCAGGGTGTGTGAGCTAAGGCCCTTTTCACTGGGCACTGCCCACTCAGGAAGAGGAAGACTCTGGAGGCAGGGTCTCGATGGATGTGTTTTGGGATGTGCCCACCAACTGTACCACCCTGACCTCCCTGTGGTCCTCACCCATCCTACCAGCTTTGGCTCCTCTGCAGTCTGGGGTATTTGGGTCTCCTTGGGCATGGTTCCTCACCACATACCCCTTTTGCACCCCCAGCTGCAACAGACAGAGGCAGAGCTCAGGAAGGTGGATGAGGCCATTGCCCTGTTCCAGAAGATGCTGTGACTCCCCAACTCCACCCCTCAAAGCCCCCAATGATCCACCAACAGGGATGGCAGCAATAAAATATTTTGCCAAAAATTGTATTTGTCTGTGTGTGGTGTGCTGCGGTGGGGGTGCAGAGGCCTGCAGGCTATTAGCCAGGCCCTGGGTCCTGGTGGGCAGAGAGATTGCCTGTCTGGGTCTGTCTCTGGCACAGTGCCAGGCCTGAGTCATGCTGCTCTGCTGCGGGCTCCCTTCCTCCCAGCTCACCTCTCACTGCACTGCTCTGTGCCGTGGCTACGGAGGCCCGCCCTGGTCCCGCCCTGGCTTTCACTGCATCTTGTGGCCCTGGATTGGCATGGATGGAAGAGGGCCTGGGGATACCTGTCCTCAACCCCTTGCTAAGGGCCTCCCTCCCACTCTACTGAGGCCAGTTAATTATAACTCTGACCTAAGTGCCCTGTGACGCCACACCCGGGCCAGTGCTGCCCCTGAGACTCAGCAACCAGGTAGGAGAGGCCTGAGGGAACTTTCTTGCTCATGGGGCAGGGCTGGGGCTCAGCCTGGCATAGGGAAGAACCTGGAGGAACCTCCAATCCCTCTGATAACAGATGTGTGCTGAATTGGCCTTTGGGCCCTTGAGTTGTTAGGGTTGCTGGTTCAGGGTGGGAGAGCTAGGCTGAAGTAGATGAGGCACCTGAGCCAAAAGCAGGAAGTAGACCTCAGGTGCCATGGAGACAGCAAGGTCTACCCTGAAACTGGGCCTTCCTTCTCCCTTGAGATCCTTCTGTTCCCTAGGTCCATGTCTCTGCCATGCTCCCTGTGGAAGTGCCCCTGTCCCACCTGGCCCCCCCGATACTGCTTCTGCTTCAGCTGCTGTTGCCCCCAACATCTGCCTTCTTTCCCAACATCTGGAGCCTCCTGGCTGCCCCTGGCTCTGTCACTCACCAAGACCTGACTGAGGAGGCTGTACTCAACGTCACCCTCCAGCTCTTTCTGGAGCAGCCACCCCCAGGCCGACCACGCCTTCGTCTGGAGGACTACAGGGTGGGCATTCCTGGGTCCTCTCCCTTAGATCTTAAAATTCCCTGCGTTTTCTTAGAGGGCCCTGGGGTTAGGGGAGCCTCGCCCACCTTTTACCTACTCATGTCCACACTCCATTTTGCAACACCACCTGAAATTGTGGGGTTCCCGCCCCAGCTTTGGAAAAGTCTATACCTAGCTGGCTCACACCTGTGCTCCCAGCACTTGAGAATTGCTGGTTAAGGCCAGCCTGGATAGCTACATAGTGAATGCCAGGCCAGCCAGGTCAGTCCAGATCTAACCCTCCTCATGGGCCCTTCACCCCATGTTCTGTTCACACCCAGTCTTGAGTGGCAGTTGCTAAGATCTCTCGGGCAGTGGAAGCCAAGGGGCTCCTCTGGAGTCCTTTTTCCTCACTACTCTTGCTAGGGCCGGACCCTCCTTGCTGATGACATCTTTGCTGCCTACTTTGGATCTCTGTTGCCTTCCCGGCGGTTCAGAGCAGCTTTAGGAGAGGTATCTCGTGCCAATGCAGCCCAAGACTTCCTGCCAGCTTCCAGGAACAACCCTGACCTGCACTTTGATGCAGAACGGCTGGTCCAGGGGCGCACTCTGCTGGTAGGGGCTCTGCGGGAGATCCTGGTGGCTGCCAGAGCCTTTGAGCATACTTTGGCTCGCCAGCGCCTTGGAGCTGCACTTCATGCCTTGCAGGTGACTTACAAGCCTTTTTAACCAGCCTCCCCTGCTCTGGGTGGGTGGGGTACACCCTGCCCAAGCCTGCAGTACTTCTATGTCCTCTGGCTACCGAGGAGGAAAAGGGAGAGGAAGATGTGGAGGTGGGGTTGTTGACTTATCCTAGAGGCCACTAGAGACTCCAACACAGAGAAGGCTGTTCTGGGCACTGAGAGAAGAGGGACGGACTGTTAACATGTGGGAACACCAGGGGGCATGTCAGGGTGTTGATCTTGACTGGATTAAATTAATGTCTTTTCCCCTTCCCTCTCTCCTGGGGACCAGGATTTCTATAGCCACAGCAACTGGGTGGAGTTGGGGGAGCGGCAACCACACCCTCACCTCCTCTGGCCAAGGCCAGAGCTCCAGAGCCTGGCACAAGGTATGGCCATGACCCTGTGTGGAGTTGGGGCTCAGGGAGCACCTCTTGCAGTGCACCCATTGCTGTGTCACCTGCCGGGGCCTCACTGGATGTGATGTTGCTTTATTCCTGCAAGGGTGATGAGTTTTATTAGTCTAGCTAATGGCTAGAACAATTCAGTGTTTTTCTCAGCATTACACAGAAAACACATCCAGAATCCTGGATCAGCTTTCATACCAGTCTTTCATGTGGCATGTTCTGCCCACCCATGCCAGCTTCATGCCCCCTCATGCTCTCAGCTCACGGGAAGCCCCCCTGTCCACTGCAGGGCCATCGCCTGTCTGGCTCACAGAGAGCAGAACTCCCATTAGGATTGATACACACAATTCTGGGTTTTGTACACCAGCCCCAATCACAACTATCTAAATGCTGGCCCCGACCTCTAGTGCAGAAATCCTGGCCAAGGTGCCTGTGGTCTTTTCTATTTTTCCAGCTAAGAGAAAGACATTAGGTAACGAAGGATAAAATGCATGTGACTGGTTGAGGTTTGGATTGCAACCACCTGCCTTCTGTTTGCAGCGGGGGATCCTACCTGCTCTGACTGTGAGGAGCTGAGCTGCCCTGGGAATTTGCTAGACCTTACACTGCTCACCTCAGGCTACTTTGGAATGCATCCCCCCAAACCTCCAGGTACCAGATGGGAAAGTTCCCTGGAAGGAAAGGGGACAGTGACTTCCTTTGTCTTTAACAGAGGATCCTTGCATCTCCTTAGGAGAGGGTGTGGGAATGGGAACAGGATGGGTAAATAAAGGCTCTGAGAGACTCAGTCATTCTCTGTTGCCTGGGCAGTGCTGGGACTGGGTGCTGAGAAAGACAACGCCCTCTTGATTTTTACAAAATGTCGCTATTTCCTGATGTTCCCTTCAGGGGTGAGAAGACCACACAAGGTCAGAAAGGACCCAATAGTTTTTAGTAGTCAGTGGGCGTTTGATCTCTTTCCTCAACCCAGGGAAATGTAGCCATGGGGGCCATTTTGACCAGAGCAGCTCCCAGCCACCCCGGGGCGGCATCAACAAGGACAGTACATCCCCAAGCTTCTCCCCGCACCACATGCTGCACCTCCAGGCTGTACAAGTGGCCCTGCTAGCCTCCATCGAGGCCCTCAGCCTCCTGCGAAGCCGTCTGGGAGACAGGGGTTTCTCCAGGTGGGCGGCCTCTTGGAGATGGGTTCCCTGATTGATCAGTGCTCCTGGGGAAACTGAGGAACTGGGCATTGGGAACAAAAGTGCATAACTTTCACTGTGTCTCTGACTCAAATCACAGGCTGCTGGACATCACACCGGCCTCCAGCCTGAGCTTTGTCCTGGATACCACGGGCAGTATGGGTGAGGAGATCAATGCCGCCAAGATTCAGGCTCGCCACATTGTGGAGCAGCGCCGAGGCAGCCCCATGGAGCCCATTTCCTACGTCCTGGTGCCCTTCCATGACCCAGGTATCATTGCTCTGCAGGGATAAAGGGAAGGCGGGCCCAGGGCAGAGGCTGGAGGGCTCCAGTGAGGAGGTGGGCTGGAGGGCCACTCTTCTCATCATGAGTGAGCCTCTGCTGGGCACCTGTGTCCACGTAGAAGAGAAGCCACTGCTGCTGCTTCCCTAAAATGGCTGCACTTTCACAAGTTCAGTGCTTGCTGAGGCTGGGGCCTCTGGCTTCCTTGGATTTCTCTACTAATACGTCTTGGGGTTTTTACTTATAAAATGTGGCTGGCTGTTTTGCCTTCATGTTGGTCTGTGCAGCAGGGACAGCGAGCACCCTTACCTGCAGAGTTATCTCCCTAGAGGGTAGCATGAAGGTGGGTGTGCTGTGTGGAGTGGGGAGGCTGGGATTGTTAGTACTATTCCCAAATGAGAGCTTACCCGTAAGGCCTGGGCCCACGAGGCCTACTGCACCCCGGGCTGGCAGCCCACCTTTCTTTGATTCATCATCTTAAATGGCGGGGTAGCTAATGTATCCTCCTAGACTGAGAGTTCCTCCAGGGGGAGGCCTGAGTCTGATAGTGTCTGACAGCGGGTGGACACGTGGATCAGTGCTGTGTCAGGACTGTCACTTATCTAAACTGTACAAACTCTCCAACTCACTCAGGTCTCCTAGTGAGCCTCTCAGGTGAGTCCTATTATTTCCTCTCGTTAAATTCTGCACGTGGGCCTGCAGAGACGGTTTAGCAGTTAAGAGCACTGGCTCCTCTTGCGGAGGACCTGGGTTTGGGTCCTGGCGTCCACATGGGTGTGCTCACTGCTCCCTCATCTCTCCACCCTCCTCACTCACCCCCTCCCTTTCTCCCTGTCCAGGATTTGGCCCTGTCTTTACAACAAGTGACCCTGACAGCTTCTGGCAGAAACTCAATGAGATCCATGCCTTGGGGGGCGGAGATGAGCCCGAGATGTGCCTGTCTGCCCTGGAGGTCTGATGGCAGCCCTGTCTCTCCCTTTCCCTCTTAGCTCGCCCTTCCAGGCCCTGCCACCAGGAGGGGCCAGAGCTAGACCCTCCTCCCCACTCACCCCTAGTTCCACAGGCTTCTGTGCAGGGCCCCCTGTGCTCCGGCCTCCCTGGTTCTCCCCCGCGGCCGCCATTTTTAACATCAGCCTCTTCTTCCTTCCCAGCTAGCTCTGCAGCACACACCTCCCCTCTCAGACATCTTTGTCTTCACTGATGCCTCCCCCAAGGATGCCTTTCTTACCAACCGAGTAGAATCCCTGACTCGGGAGAGGCGCTGCAGGGTGAGCACCGAGCAGTGTTAGCTACCCAGAGGTGATCTCATGTAAGGTCACCCCAAACCTTTAACATACTCCAGAGTGGGGGCCCATGCCCTTAGCAATATTGGTTCATATTGAACAGGTCCAATGAGCCATTCAAAGAACTAGGCTGTTAGGGCCTCTGCAGACACCAGGGACAGAAGAGAAACTATCTGCACGAGGCAAGAAGGTGTTATTCAGACTTCTAGAGTTTGTTCCTGGGAAGTTTACTTTAGGCATGTTTAATTACAGTACAACCTCGGGAAAGGTAACCTGGTAACAATGACCACAATAAAACTGCAAAGTCCATGTGACTTCTTCCATAAGGCTGGGTTCTATGGACTAAGAAACTGTGCTCAGGGGGGCTGGAGAGATGGCTCAGCAGTTAAGAGCACCGTCTGCTCTTCCAGAGGACCCGGGTTCGATTCCCAGCACCCACATGGCAGCTCACAACTGTCTGTAGTTCCAGTTCCAGGCAAACACCAAGGCAAACAAATAAATAAATAAATAAAGTTTAAAAAAAAATGTTAAAAAAAAAAAAGAAACAGTGCTCAGGATAAAGGCCAGGGGAGGAAGACTATGAGATTAAACAACAGTCTGGGGGATTCAGGTGAGGCCCAGCCCTACAGGTTAACTGCACCCACTCCCACTTTCCAGGTGAAGAGACAGCCCTGTGTGTTTATCATTCCTGGTATCTGTAGTGTTTATATGTCAGCACAGAGACCCGTGCCCTCTACACTGGGCACACAGAGGTGGGCTGTATCTCAGTGGTGTTTACACGAAGGCCCTGGGTTCAATCCCTAGCACCACATCCAAGGAAAAGTGAGTTCTCCCCGGGGCTGTGTCACTGGGAAGTCCCACTGAAGCATCCATGGAGGAAGAAAGGTCTGGAGAAAACGGAGCAGAGCCCCCTAAGCCGTGGCTTGTCGTTTGGCCACAGGTGACATTTCTAGTGACCGAAGACCCATCAAGAGTTCAGGGGCGACTGCGGCGAGAGACCTTGTCTCCTTTGCGTTTTGAACCGTACGAAGCAGTTGCCCTGGCATCGGGAGGAGAGGTGATCTTCACCAAAGACCAGTACATTCGGGATGTGGCAGACATTATAGGAGAGAACATGGCTGGTGGTCTGGTGAGTAGTGGCCAGAGGGCTCCATGCCTTCAGATCTGAGGTCTGAGATGCTGCAAGAGGGTTCTGACAGACGGTCAGGGAGGGAAGTCTGACCCCTCACCCCCTGACATCCATAGCTTCTCATCTGCCATCTTGCCTTTTATGTCCATAACTGCCTCGGGCCTTCCACCTTGGTCCCCAGGGCTGAGGCAAGATTCTTTTTAGTTTCCTTTTTAAGACAAGGTTTCACTATGTAGTCCTGGCTGGGCTGGCCAGGGACTCTCTGTTTAGACCAGTTTGTCTTGAACTTGAACTCACAGAGATCTTCTTGCCTCTGCCTTCTGAGTTCTGGAATTAAAACAGGAGCCTCCACACCCAGCCATTCATCATCTTTCAAGAGGAACAAGAAATGATGCCTCACTCTGGATCCACTATTGTCACCAGCCACAGAGGCGTTGTCCCTGGCCCAGTGCTAATGACCCCTCTCCCTGGGAGGCCAAGTCTTTGTTCCCACCTCAGCCCATGCTCTCTTCTCTTATCCACTTGGCCCTGCTCATATCTCCAGGTGACTCTTCCCCTGGAGCCTCCTGTGCTTACCCCTGGGGAGACTTGCACATTTGTTGTGGACAGGCTTCTCCGGCACGTCACAGTCCGGATGCACGGGAACATTAGTGGCTTCTGGATCAAGAGCCCAGCAGGTACCATAATGGGGCTCAAGGCAGACAGAAGATCAGGAGTGGGGAGCGAGGGACTGACTGCAGAGAGAAGAGTCATGTGACAGCCCCTTGTCCCCATCCCAGGGGTGTCCCAGGGCCCAGAGGAAGGCACAGGTCCTCTGGGTCACACTCGTCGCTTTGGACAGTTCTGGACAGTGACCATGACCGACCCCCCTCAGACAGGGTTGTGGGAGATCCAGGTAGCAGCTGAGAGACCTCCCCGGGTGAGAGTGCAAGGTAAGGAGACAAGGTTCCTGGGAAGGGGTGTGGTGACCATGGTCTCTCCAAGTGACTGACTGCCTCCCGTCCCAGCCCAGTCTGCCCTGGACTTCCTCTTTTACTTTGGGATCCCCGTGGAGGATGGACCTCACCCCGGCCTCTACCCCATGACTCAGCCAGTTGCAGGTAGTATTTCCTGACCTGTGCCTCCTCAGTCCACTGCACACGTGTGTGTGTGTGTGTGTGTGTGTGTGTG
Source organism: Sigmodon hispidus (assembly GCA_004025045.1). Lineage (NCBI taxonomy): Eukaryota > Metazoa > Chordata > Mammalia > Rodentia > Cricetidae > Sigmodon > Sigmodon hispidus. The sequence continues at coordinate 15,171 of PVIH01015330.1, read as the reverse complement.
TGTGTGTGTGTGTGTGTGTGTGTGATGAGTAAAGAACACAGATGGAGGTTTCAGCTCAGTGGACTTCACATGACACACTCACATGACCCGTTCAAGACAAGACAGTTCATTCCTTCCTTTCCCCTGCGCCCCCCCCCCCCATCTCATGTGGACATTCCTTTCCTACACCTCAGGTCTCCAGACCCAGCTGCTGGTAGAAGTGACCGGGCTGGTCTCCGGACAGAGCTCCGGGGATGGCCAGCCACGTTTTTCCCATGTTGTCCTTCGAAGGGCTCCGGAGGGCGCTGTTGGGGGCCGGGTGCCCCTGGAGCCTGTGGGCCCCCCTGAGCGGGGCCTCCTCGCTGCCTCGCTCCCACCTACACTGCTGTCTGTGTCTGCACCCTTCTCCCTGGAGCTGGTTGGCCAGGATGGGGGCGGACAGGGCCTGCGCAGGACAGCCCCCCAGCCTTTCACTGTGGCTCCGGTGCTTCTGGAGGTGAGGAGACGTGTGGACGGGGCTGGGAAAGCCGGAACCAGGTGCTCTAACCTGCCCTTCTCTGCAGCTCAGTGGCCCGCCAGCTTTCTTGGCCCCAGGCAGCAAGGTCCCCCTCAGCCTGCACATCGCCAGCTTCTCTGGCCCCCAGGATCTTGACCTTAGGATGTCTGTCAACCCTAGCTTCTCCCTCACCTCCAACCTCTCCAGGTGAGTCTCCTGTCTGCACCTTTGCTTGGGTTCTGGCTGCAGCCATTCAGTTCTACAGGACTGGGGCTCCAGGACTCATCCCAGGCTCCAGCCTCTCGCCTTTCAATCTTCACCCAGTCCCATGCGTGGCTCCACCCCTTGGCGGGAGTCTTCCCGGAACCTCTGTGGTCTGCAGGGCTCGCCTGGGACTGAATGAGTCTGCCTGGGGGCAAATGTGGTTGGAGGTCCCCGACTCCGCAGCTCCTGACAGTGTGGTGACGGTGACTGTGACGGCTCTAGGAGCCAGCCCGGTGCCCCCGACCCATGCCTTCCTCCGGCTCCTGGTGCTGGCCCAGTCCTTGCAGGTACGGCCCAGCTCTTCCCCCTTAGCTGCCAAAGCTCTGCACGCACACGCTCATTTCTTTCCCCCTCCTGTCCGCAGGATCGGCCCCAGACCCCTGCCCACTCCGCTGACCGCGCGCCCCCTCCAGCCACCCCTCCCTGGCTTCCTTCCAGTTTGGTGACTCGGGGGAGGGCTGGGGGAGGGCTGGTTGGCAGAGCCTGGTGGGGGACAGTTGTGGGGGTGCTGCTCCTGCTAGGCTGCTCTGCCTGGTAACTGGGCAGCTCCCAGGGACTCTGCCCTACAACTGGATGGTCAGGTGGCTTCAGGGCCCTGCCCTTCTTAGCTGGACTGGGAATTTTCTTCTATCACACTTGTCCCTTATCTTGTTTTTTTTTCCCCCAAGACAAGGTCTCACTGTGTAGCCCTGGCTGTCCTGGAACTGGCCATGTAGACCAGGCTGGCCTGAACTCAGAGATCTGCCTGCCTCTGCTTCCTGAGTGCTGGTTTTAAAGGTGTGCACCACCCTTCCCCATCTCTCTTATCTTTCTTAAATGACTAAACTGGCTGGTGGTCCATACCTGTAGTCCTGTAGCAGACAGGCCGCTGCTCTGAGTTCAAGGCCAGCCTGAGGTATGAGACCCTATATCAAACATAACATCAAACAAAACAAATCTTAGAGACTGGGATGGAGGGTGATGGATGATGGATTTCCTTTGAGTTGCTTTTCCCAACCCAACAAAAACCAAGCAAAAACTTTTTTTTTTTTTTTTTTTTTAGGAAGTTGCTGTTTATTCAAGGAGGCAGGCCACCAGCAAGTGCAGTGTTTTCCTTAAATTCAGGGCAGCTTCTAGGCTTTCAGTCATGGTACCTTCTCCCAGAGATGTTGAGGAAAGGTGGTCTTTGCACATGGCTTAGGGGGAGTGAGGGTAGAACACCAAGAAGATGCAATGGAGTTTCCCCTACACTTTCCAGCAAGGTGTCTGGATTTCACTGACGTACAGCCCGGAGCCGCTGGCTGCTGGGCTAAGATGAAATAAGATGTGGGGTGGGTGGGGGTCTGACTCCAGCTCCGCTCCTGATTCTGCAGCATTGGGAGGGAGGGTTCACACACGGGTAGGGCCCCTGTGCCCCTGGGGGCAGCCTTGCTGAGCCACCTCTCCCTTGGACTGGGTGACTTCTTCATGCTGCCTTGACAACTCCTGGAAGAGAGAACCAGAGGGGCAGCTGCTTCCCACCCTGTAGGGCCAGGGTCTGTCACACCCTGCATTTGCTCATTGCTACCACGAGTTCTCACCTGGGCCTTCAAAAGCCCCCTCCCACAGTCTACCCATTAAAAACCATACGCTCACCTTCTGAACCAGACTGTGCAAACAAGCGTTCACCTTCTGAATCTGGGTTAGCTGTGGGGACTCGGCCTCTGAGTCCAAGTTCATTAGAAAATCCTGGATGGTAAGGATGGTGACATTGTGCTGGAAACAGACCCATCCTGCCTTCTTTTGGTCTCTGAGACCAGGATTAAGGTAGGAGCTGCCTCCCATGAGCTGTCAGTCTTCAGTCTGTTTTGTAGAGCCTCTCTGAAGGGGTTGTCCTCACTGAGTCCAAGGGCAGAGTCTGAATTTATTTACATTTTTTTAAAACTTTATTTGCCTTGGTGTTTGTCTTTATGTGTATCTGTGTTGGATCCCCTGGAACTGGAACTACAGACAGTTGTGAGTCATCATGTGGGCGCTAGGAATTGCACCCGGGTCCTCTGGAAGAGCAATCAGTGCTCTTAACTGCTGAGCCATTTCTCCAGCCCTTATTCACATTTTTATTTACTTGTGTTTTTTTTTTGTTTTTTTTTTTATGAGATAAGGTTTCCCTATGTAGCCTAGCTGGCCTGGAACTCACTATATAGACCAGGCTGGCCTCAAACTCAGAGATCTGCCTGTGTCCCCTCAAAACTGGGATTAAAGTCATGCAGCACCATACCTGACTAAATTTATTTATATACTTATTAGTTTGTGTGTGTGTGTGTGTGTGTGTGTGTGTGTGTGAGCTTGTGTGCATCACATGTGTCCCAGAGCCCATGGAGACCACAGCAGTGTTGGATCCCTTGGAACTGGAGTTACAGATGGATGTAAGCCACCCTGTGGTGCTTGGAACCACACCCACTCTGCAAGAGCAGCCAGTGCTCCTAAGCACTGTGCACCCCCCAGCCCAGTGTCACTGTATTTCTGAAGGACTGCTCCCTCTCCAGGTTCTTCCCTGCTGTCCTACTGGGTGACCTCTGGAAAAATTTTGATGCAAAATAAACTTTATTCCTAATACAAAACAGAATGCTATCTGTGTGGACTGAAACCTCTGCATCTGAAGGAAACTGTGGGAGGTCTCAGGTCCTGGGACCTAGAGACATGGAGAAAGGACTCTCAGAGGATGCTGGTGGCAGCCGGCAGCACTTCCTGACTCATGAAAGTGCCCAGGTCCAGGGCGGGATCTTCCAAATCCAGCTTCAGAAACTTATCCACCAGTGCCTGGCAGCTGCAGGAGAGAAAGACCCATGTGATTTCCAGGTCTGTGCACAGGAAACCACAGCCTTGAAGAGCGAAGGGTTTCAGAAAGCGGCTGTGGATGCTGTGTGGGTTTTGTCATTTTCTGACAAGGGCTTGCTATGTGGCCCAGGCTGGCTTTGAACACTGTGATCACAGGCATGTGCCACCACACCTGGCTTGGTGAGGGAAAGGCACAGGGCTGTAGGAAGGCTAGCCGAGGAGGCCATACTTACTTTTCCATCTGCTTCCTCCGTAAAGGCTCATTCACAGGTTGGATGGGTTTTCCACTACGGATCAAGTCTGAGACCTGGCACAGAAGGAAGATGGGAGATGTGGGGGCGGGGCACATTAGAGAAGAGGGGGACAAGGGCCAGGAATCCTCTGGGCCTAGAAGGTCTTGAAGAGGAGCAGGTACAAGGGTACAGAGATGGTTAACCTCAGTGGTTAGCACTGGCTGCTCTTACAGGAGATCTGGGTTCAGTACTGTAACTCCAGTTCCTTGAGATCTGACGCTCCCCATGGGTACCAGGTGCGCAGACATAAATGCAGAAAAAACACTCATGTGCACAAAGTACATAAGTCTTTAAAAAATGAAACAACAGGGGGCTGGAGAGATGGCTCAGCGGTTAAGAGCACCGTCTGCTCTTCCAGAGGACCTGGGTTCGATTCCCAGCACCCACATGGCAGCTAACAACTGTCTGTAGTTCCACTTCCAGGCAAACACCAAGGCAAACAAATAAATAAATAAATAAAGTTTAAAAAAAATGAAACTTAAAAAATATATATATATAAAAATGAAACAACAAAACAGAAAGCCTTGAAGATGAGCAGATGTACCAGGACGGAGCCCTGAGGTGATGGCGACTCACACAGGCCCTCCTCACCTCTTTGCCACGAGCAATGAGCTGCTCAGGAAGCCCAGCCTGGGTAGCTGTGTAGGAAGCGTAGCTGGCGCTGGCAACACCGGGGCAAAGCTGATAGAAGAAGACCAGGTCGTCGCCATCCTCACAGGTCTCCATGGTCTTAAGAGAACAAAGGGACAGTGTGGGTCTCGCCTGGAACTGACAAGAGGGAAAGCCCATGGGCCAGAGTGACGTTCTCACCAAATACTGCACCAGGGGTGCTTGTGGCAGCAGCTGCAGCTGAACAAGGCTCAGGAAGTTGGTGGCCACGAAGATGTGGGGGCAGCTGGACCCCAGGGCTAGCCAGTGCCGAAGCACAGCAGCCAGAAGGGCCAGCCCATCCGCCTGCCAGAGGGCAGAGGTGAGGGCACAGAGCAGGGCATCTGCGCCCTTCTGCCCGTCTCTGCCCACATGTCCGTCCCCATCCCTCCCCTGAGCTCAGTCCCCTGCTCCCGCCCCTTCATCCTCCATTTCCCTCATCATTTTCCTCCTCACCGAGTTGGTTCCCTTCCCAAATTCATCAATCAGGACCAGCGACCGCTCTGTGGCATTATTCACTGCTTTGGCCACCTGCTGGGCATGAGGTGAACAAGGGCGTTTCCTTAGCATTCAGGGCGGCAGTCAGATGTGTCACCAGGAATAAACTCCTTACACGTGTCTACCTCCTAAAGCTTTCACTAGCGATGCTCTCACTTGCTCAGCCTTCCTTCACGTGTCAGCAGTGAAGGCGGCACACAGGCGTCTCAAGAAACGTTTACGGTGCTGCTTCCCCCAGACCGACCTGGGTGCTCCCTGGACCCAAGGACAGAGGGCATGCAGCCCAGGGAATGTGCACAGCTCTTCCTTGATTGCCCCCCCACCCCCTTTTGCTTCCTTTAACCTGGTTGAGGTCGATCATGAAGGTGGAGAGACCGAGGGAGACGGATTCGCAGCTGTGAATTCGGGTGAAGATGGCATCGATTACCCCAATTTCAGCCTCCTCTGCTGGCACAAAGCTGCCCACCAGGGCCATGAACGTGATCAAGCCTACCTGGACACGAGAGGAGACAGGACATGGGCCTGGTGCCAAGGGCAAAGTAAAAATGGGTCTCAACTAACGATATGAGTGACAGATTAAAGAGAGGACACGGTGTAACCAAAGAACAGCAACACAGAGCACACTGTCCGTGTCCTGACTTCAGGTAAAGGCATGCTAGGGCATGGCATGGGACAGATTCAGAGGCTGTCGGCCATGGAAAGGTCTATCCTAAAGAACCGGCTCTCTAGTTCTCAGACAACAAGGACGTGCTGTAGGGAGCAGAGGATTGGCCTGACTGTCAGAACACATGGAGGAGATACCAGAGACAGGTTGTATGGCTCCTCACCTGTTTGAGATAAATGCTTTTCCCTGAGGAGTTGGGCCCAGTAATGACTTTGACCCGCCCTTGGTCCCCAGCACAGTCTGTGGAGTTGGGCACGAAGGTTCGTGCACACAGTTCCATCAGAGGATGCCTGTGGAGGGTGAAGAGATGCTGCACTGTCTGTGGCTCCAGGTGGATGAGCCTCCCCATCAGAAGATGGAGCCCATGGGCGCCTGTGTCTATGCCTCTGTCCCACGTTCTCACCTGCCATTCTTGATTCTTACTCCGTGGATTCGGGGAGAATAATGGGGTCTTGAATAGCCATAGTCCCGGGCAGCACTAGCAAGAGCCAGCAGGACATCGAGGCGGGAGGCAAGGTCCAATACCCGAGTCAAGACAGAAGCCCGGGCCAGCACCTGGCATTGCAGCTGATACATCAGCAGGGTCTCCTGGTCTGGGAAAGGAGCCAGGGTCAGTTTACGGGAAAATGAAGGAGAACATGAGTTCCCTGAAAAATATCCAGAAACAGGCTACAGATGAAGTGTGAGGCTCTCACAGCCAATCAGAAGGGAAGAGTCAGAGAGAGAGCACAGGCTGAGGAGATGGTTAGAGATGCCTGCTCCCTCCCACGTGCCTCCTCACCTCGGATCTCACAGTGCAGGTCCCCCAGCAGCGCATCCAGTTCCTTGGTCCGAGTGCTGCGATAATGCAGCTTGTCCTCTGAGAGAAACTGTGTGCAAGAATTCCAAGCTCTGGGCTTTTGCTTCTTGCTTTTGTTCTGGGGCATGATTTCCTCATGTAGCCTTAGCTGGCCTGGAACCCAGAGAGATCCCCCTGCCTCTGCCTCCCAAGTATTGGGATTACAGTTGTGCACAACCGTGGGCAACCATTTGTCATCTCCCCTCCCCAGTGCCCCCCCACCAACTTCTCTGTGATCAGTGCAGATGGTGAAGTCTTCCAGCTTCAATTCCTTATTACCCTCCCCCACCCCACCAGGAGGTCAAGAGATTTACCATGAAGTCCAGTCCCTCAATCTCAAAGTCGCTGGCCTCCACCATAAAAGGCAGCCGGGGAATTGAAAGAAGGAAGCCGATCTGGGGAGAAGAGAGGCAAAGAGCTGAGTGACCTACTGGACATCCTCTCCTCCTAGAGGATCCCCATTCCTCCTTCAGAGCTAGAATCACCCGCAGTATTCATGTCCTTGGACTGCTCGTCTGGCTGGCTGGCTGGGTGTCACTTCCTCACCCAGCACTCCATGTGAGACATATGAACAGCTGTCCTCCCCTCCATCCTTCAAAGGCACCACATCTGTCCCCACAGCCCCCTAGAGACTCCATCCCCATCCACTTACCAGAGGAATGTAGATGACACTACATGAAGGAATACGAGCGTCCAGATTCTCCAGCTCCTTCTGGGCCACTTCAGTGAGGAAACTGGGAAGGCCCATCAGCCTTCGCTTTTCTAGATGTGTAGAAAATTACATGCACATGAAAGATAAGGCCCAGGAGGATTAGGGGTTCCAGGTCAACCCTGGGCACATGAAAGGCTTTTTAAAAAGTCCTGATTGGCTGGACATGGTGATGTCTGCCTGTGACCCAAGCACTCCAGAGGCTGAAGCAGGAGGATCCGGACTTTGAGACCATCCCTAGCTACATATTGAGTCTGAGGCTGTAGCTATGCTACCCTATGCTACAGGAGACTGTCTCAAAAACAACAACAACAGATACCTTTGCTCTGGTTGGAAAGCTGATCCCAGCTATGGACACACTGGCTGAGAGGCCCAGCAGGGCCCACCCCACGCCCAGCACTCACTCGCATCTATTTCGGGATCTATGTTGGGAAGGACTGTGAAGCGATTTTCAGCAAGACTTTCCTCAAAGTCCACCTGAGAAGACATATTGGAAATCCAGTTTCTTAGCACCCAGCACCCTTTCTCTGTGCTGTCCTCCACCCTCCAGGGCCCAGATCTACACACACACACACACACACACACACACACACACTTCTTTAATGCTAACCTTCATGGACTTCCTCCCCCAGCCTGGTCCCCACCTTCCACAGCACATTCTCAGACCCGGGACTCTCTATTCCCCCACCCTCCTCCGCTCAGTCTCCCTCCTCCTCCTCCTCGGGTGTCTGTCTTCTGGTCCGCTCACCACTTTCCCAATGAGGTTCGCAATGTGGTGCAGGTCATCAGAGAATTCTTGGGCAATGTCTTGGAAAAGCTGGATGGACTGGGGCAGGGAGCGGCAGGCATCCCTCAGGCCCAGGGCACTGTACACAGTCTGCAAGAGAGATGGCCAAGGAGGGTGACCCCACTCAGGGGAGCTGAGGGAGGGGATGTAGACAGACTGAGAACACTGAGTTATTAAGGGCAGAAAGAGACATGCATAAAATACATAGAGAGAATATTAGACTAAACTTCTGCAAGAGGGGACAGAGGAAAAGAGGAATAAATGTCAAGAGATGGCTGAGCAAGGAAAGGGAGAGCTGCTAAGCCTGGCAACCTGAGCTCCATTTCCAGAATCCGTGCGGTGCAAGGAGAGAGCCTCACCGGGTCTACTCTGCTCTCTACATGAAAGTCACAGTACACAACAGCACAGACATACACTAATAAATATTTTTCCTGATACAGGGTTTGTCTGTGTAGTCCTGGATGTCCTAGAACTCACTCTGTAGACCAGGCTGACCTTGAACTCAGAGATCCACCTGCCTGTGCCTCCTGAGGGCTGGGATGAAAGGCGTGTGCCCCCACACCTGGCTAAATAAATGTTTTTTAGAAGCCCCAAAAAAGAAGTAAGTGAGAAAGAAGGGGCAGTGACAGCATTGGACCCAGCAGAAAGGAAGGGCGGGGAGTCCTTGAGAACCAGCTCTGCAGGGTGAGGTCAGCGACAGCTGCTCATCTAATCACACATTGAATTTATGGACAGAGCCACAGCACCAGAGGGGGTGCTGCTCTGCGGAGGAACTATAGAAACTGCCTAAGTCAGGGAGCTTAGCCAAGCGCAGAAACAGTGATTCCTGATGAAGAATCCTCACAGCCTGAGTTCAGTTCTGATGAAGACGGCAAAGTGAGTTGATCAGCTGACAGTGAGAATCTCAGAAAGGAGACTGACTGGCCAGAAACACTTAGGGAGTCAGACGGGAGTCGTCAGATAAAGATCCACAAGTCAGGTGAGATCAAGAGCGGAGCAGATGAACCGAGGGGACACAGCAACTCATGCTGCTGCTCCAGGCCAGGCTCTACATTTCCACATATGTTCACTCCATTGCTTCGCCACAGTACTAATATAGCTGCAGTTCACAGGCAGCAAACCTGACGCCTCGACTTTCAATAAATAAACTCAGCAAATAAGCGGACCAGGCTCAAACTAAGTGTATGGCCCCCACACCCTTATCTTCTCTCTGAAATTAAATTAGGGGCTCAAGGACCCCACAGTACTCCAGTGCTGAGCTGTGACATCTACCCTTGTTTACTCGGAGACAAGATCCCACTAACTTACCCACATAGCTCTCTAACTCAATCTGTAACAGCCTTAAACTACCTGCTACAAATCCCAGCACACACACACACACACACACACACACACACACACACACACACACACACAACATGGCTGTTGATAACTGTCTATATCTTCAATTCCAGGGAACCCAACACTGTCACACAGACAAACATGCAGGTAAAGTCCCAATGTACTAAAAATAAAAATAATTTAAAAAAACTAAATAAGAGCAATAGAATGATAAACTTTAAAATGCAAAAAGATACAGGGGCGGGGGCTGGAGAGATGGCTCAGCGGTTGAGGGCGCCGTCTGCTCTTCCAGAGGACCTGGGTTCAATTCCCATCACCCACATGGCAGCTGACGGCTGTCTGTAGTTCCAGTTCCAGGCAAACACCAAGCCAAATGGATAGATAAATGGAGTTTTGAAAAAAAAAAAAGAAAATTAAAAAAAAAAAAAAAAAGATACAGGGGCATGGTGGCACACATCTTTAATCCAAACACTCAGGAGGAAGGCAGAGGAGGGTCAGTCTCTGTGAATTTTAAGCCAGAATTGTCTACTTAAACAGTTCCATGACAGCCAGGGATACTTAATGAAAAGCTGTCTCAAAAAGTAAATAATTGGGGGCTGGAGAGATGGCTCAGAGGTTAAGAGCACTGACTGTTCTTCTGGAGATCCTGAGTTCAATTCCCAGCAATCACATGGTGGCTCACAACCATCTATAATGAGATTTGGTGCCCTCTTCCGTACACTGTGTACATGATAAATAAATAAATCCTTCAAAAAAGTAAATAATTATGGTGGTTTGAATGAAAATGGCCCCCATAGGCCCATAGGTAGGGGTACTATGTAGTGAGATTATGCTGGTAATGTTGTAAATATTTGTCCCGCCTATGTATTTTTTAAACATCTTTATTATATTATGTGCATTGGTGTTTTGCTTGCATGTCTGTGAGGGCACCAGATCTTGAAGTTAGAGACAGTTGTGAGCTGCCATGTGGGTGCTGGGAATTGAACTAGGGTCCTCTAGAAGAGCAGTCAGTGCTCCTAACCGCTGAGCCATCTCTCCAGCCCCCAGATATAAGAATTCTAAGCTCCTTCTCCAGCACCATGCTTACCTGCCTGCTGCTGTGTTTCCCACCATGATGACAATGGACTAAACTTCTGAACTGTTAGCCAGCCCCACTGTAATATTTTCCTTTACAAGAGTTGCTGTGGTCATGGTGTCTCTTCACAGCAATAGAACTCTAAGATAACAAAAAACCAAATACTTTCCCTTTGCTTTATAATTATGTAATAATATTTATAGTCATCAACCAGACAAGGGATACATCACTAAGTCTAGCTTCTATCCCACTTTCTTTACACTACTAACATCAGGCTTCACAGATCTGGAGAGATGGTTCAGCAGTTAAGAGCACTTAGGACCCAGATTTGTTTCCCAGCACCCACATGGTGGCCCACAACCACGCATAGCTCTAGTTCTAGATCTATTGCTCTCTGCTGTCTTCTCCAGGTCAGGCATTCACATGTTGCACAAACATACATGCAGGCAAACACTCCTACACATCAAATAAATCTTTAAAAATTAAAAAGAACAATCAAGCAGGCAAAAAAGGAAGATGGCTAAAACAATATATGAGGTGAAAACCTTGTGATTCTGATATTAAACAGTAAAATAAGTACCAACTTTTTAATAATTACAATGAAGTATTTATGGATGAAATAATATAATGGCTGGAGATGAAAGAAGGTTGTCATGAGTCCATGTATTGACGCTGAATGGCTGGGCACAAAGGGAGCAATTACACTATTCTTTGTAAATACTTTTGATATTTTCTGCAACACAAAATTTAAAAGAAACATCAATGGGTAAAGCATGGTAGGGTATCCAGAGCGGAGAAAGTCTGTACACAGGATTTAAAGCTTAACTGGGACTCACAGGGAGGGACAGGAGGATCCGAAGAGAGAGGCCTTACCTTGTAGAGGACCTGCCAGTCGCTGACCTTGGTGTGGGACAGCTTCATGCGTTTCAGAATCAGCTACAAGCAGACAAACAGACAGCAGCAATGGTTTGTCAAGGGCCCACAGTCCAGGCTGGACCAGAGGACCCGGGTTTGATCCCTAGCACTCACATCTGGAGCATCACAAACATCCGTAACTCTAGCATTGGGGGATCCACCATCCTAGTCTGAACTCTACAGTTACCCATACTCACATGCATATGTACTCCACCCAGACACACCTAATTTCTCCTTGTTTTATTTGAGATAAAGTCTCATTACATAGCTCTGACTGAACTGGAACTTACTGTGTAAACTAGGCCGGCCTCAAACTCACAGGCCTGGCTATGTATGCATACAATTAAAAGTAATATAATAAATCTTAGGCTGAGTGATGGTGGTTTATTCCTTTAATCACAGCATTTGGAAAGCAGGCAGATTTCTGAGTTCAAGGCCAGTCTGGTCTACAGACCAAGTTCCAAGTCAGCCAGAACTACATAGTGAGACCTTCGCTCAATAATAAATAAATAGCCAGATGTGATGGTGCTCAACTTTAATCCCATCACTTGGAGGACAAAGGCAGGTAGATTTCTCTGAGTTCCAGGCCATACAGGGTTATTACATGATGAGACCCTATCTCAAAACAAACAAATAAAAATTATTTAGTAAAATACAATAAAATAAAAATAAAAAGCCCAAAGTTTTCTATAAGCCATTAGCCTCATTCCCCAAGCTTGACCTCCACCAGGGGCTCTCAGCCTTATTCCCCCACCCTTCCTCCACCTTGGGCTCACAGGCACATTCTTGATGTGGCTCAGGAGACGGTGCATCATCTGAGCTGTGTCCAGATTCTGAGGCATCAGGAAAAACTGAATGACATCCAGACGAGAATTGAGTTCCCTTAGCTCCTGAGTTGGACGAGTAAACCATAGCCTGGGGAGAGGGGGATGGGAAGATGAGAAATCACATCTCTCATCTTGATTTTGCTTGGAAATCTGGGGATTGTGGTACTATGGGCCCACAGCATACGATAGGGATAAAGTGACAGGTGCACGGCCCTGTCTATGTGGGTGTGTTTGTATGTACCTATGAAACTTGCCGGATGCCACTATGGCTGTCTGTATGTCATGGTTTTGATGGATGAGACCATGTGTCACTCCATGTGGATATGTGATAGAGCATGTCAATGTTTTACAGCAAGAACAGTGTGTTGTAGTATTTGTGAGCCAACATTATAGATCTCTGCAGCTGAGTGGGAGAGGGTGAGTCAGTGTGAGCTTGCTATCTGTATGTAGCTATGACAATGTTTTAGGGAAACAACATGGACACAGTTTTATCTTTTCATGCTCTTCCTGTGTAAATCCTGTAACAAATTCTCATTCTCTCTCCTATTCTCTTCCATTCTTTCTTGTTCAGGAAATGTTTAAGGTTGAGTCAAGGTTTACTCACTACCCAAGCACCAAACCACTAAGCCACACCCCCCAGCTTGCATTTTTTTAAAAAAGATTTATTATGTATACAGTATACAAAAGAGGGCACCAGATGTCATCATAGATGGTTGTGAGCCACCATGTGGATGCTGGGAATTGAACTCAGGACCTCTGGAAGAACAGCCAGTGCTCTTAACCTCTGAGCCATCTCTCTAGCCTTGCATTTTTTTTTTTTTTTTTTTTTGACACAGGTTTCACATAGTTCAAACTGGTCTCAAATTTACTAAGGCTGACCTGGTCCTTTTAGCTTCTACTTCCAAAGGTCAGAGGATAACTCTGGAGCTGGTTCCTTCCCACCTCTATGTGGGTTCAAGTTGCTAGACTTCTGCAGAGAGCACCTTTACCCATGAAGATCTCACCAGCCCCTAGCCTGCAATTCCTTCTTTTTCTTTTCTTGTTCTCTCTCTCTCTCTCTCTCTCTCTCTCTCTCTCTCTCTCTCTCTCTCTCTCTCTCTTGTAAAGGTGGTGTGTGTGTGTGCACACATGCTTAAGAAACCAAAAAAAAAGGGAAGATAGATCCCTTGGAGCTGGAGTTATAGGTGTTTGTGAGCTGGTCCATGTAAATGCTAGCCCTTAAATTTTCTTTTAAAAATTACATTTAATTGGTGTGTATGAGAGAGAGCATGCATGTTCCACGGTGCACATGTAGAGGATAGAGGACAACTTGTGTGACGTGGTCTTTTTCTTCCATGTGATGTGGGATATTTGTACACTGTGTGAACATATATTGATGTGATTGGTGTAATGAAATGCTGAACAGCCAATAGCTAGGCAGGAGGTATAGGAGGAATTTCTGTGCAGAGAAAGGAAGAGGAGACAAGTGAGGCACAAAGGAGACACCGGAAGACAGCGAAGAAGAGGATGGGCAGTAGGTGACAGAAGGTAGACTACTAGAAATGGGTTCACTTAAGTCACAAAAACTAGTTAGGAACAGCCTAAGCTAAGGCTGAGCTTTCATAGTTAATAAAGGGTCTCCGTGTCAGTATTTGTGGGCTGTCTAGCAGGACAGAGAAAGACTTGTTACAATGTGAGTTCTGGGAACTGGACTCAGGTCATCAGGCTTATTGACAGGTACCTCTACCCACTGAGCTACCTCACTAACACCACAGTTACTTCACTTAGTTTTCAGTTCCTTTGTTTTGTTTTGTTTTGAGACAGGGCCTTACTGTGTATGCTTGGCTGGCCTGAAACTCAGAGATATGCCTGTCTCTACCTCTGGTAGGATTAAACACAGGGGCCACCACACCCAACTCATCTTACAATTTTTTTTAAAATTTTAAATCCTATGCATATATAAGATTTTAATATTTCCAAGCTTTATTATTTTTAACCTTACAGTGCCTCATTTACTTGCCATAAACATTATCTTTCATTTATATATGCACATGCATACAATGTATATGTGTGTATATATATGCATGTTCTTCTAGGTGCATGCACACATGAGGCCAAAGGTTGAAGTCAGGTATTTTTCATCTTACAATTTTTAATAATGATCATCTCTTAGTAGAGAACAGACTCAGAGAGACATTGAAGGTGTTTCAACAAGTGGTTCTGATTCATAAATGACTAGTATGTACAAATATTACCACATCTTTTGTTGCTAGATGTATTACCTATTAAGTTAAAATAAATTACTATACACTGATAATGTCTCATCTGTATTTGTTTAAATCTGGGAGTGGGATTCTGTAAGAACTTTAGCCTGGAGCTCTTTTCTACATTATAGCAAGCCATTACTCATGTCATCTAAAGAGCTAGCAAGTAGAGACATAGGCCTGCAGATGCCTACCTCCCATTTAACCAATAGACAGTTAGGTTTGATCAGAACACCCCAAATTAGAGATACATTTCAGTTCATGGGTGAGTTTTAGCCATCCCTATTCTTCTCCACAGACAACCAGGGCTTTGGCCGCAGCAATATGGACTGGATCAGGAGGTTCTGCCCCAACTCTGCAGAGCAGTCTCACTGAGAGGATTTTCTTATAGAACACTTGGATTCACCAGACTCACGCCCTGTTAATGGCCCTAATTTTGCAGTGGAAGAACTGAAGACTGTAGTCAGTAACTTCTCCAAAACCATAAGTGAGTACATCTGGCTGTCAAACCCAGCTGTCCATACTGCTGCAATCCTGTCAGCTGTGACTGGCTGGAGCCTGTACTTCACGCAGGCTGTGAATCCATGCCTGTGAATCCATGCCTGTCAGCTGTGACTGGCTGGAGCCTGTACTTCACCCAGGCTGTGAATCCATGCCTGTGAATCCATGCCTGTCAGCTGTGACTGGCTGGAGCCTGTACTTCACGCAGGCTGTGAATCCATGCCTGTTGATCCATGCCTGTCAGCTGTGACTGGCTGGAGCCTGTACTTCACCCAGGCTGTGAATCCATGCCTGTCA
>PVIH01015329.1:0-50088 GCA_004025045.1 Sigmodon hispidus | reverse complement strand
GTATAGGTTCATAATTGTATCCCACATTGTCAGAAGCCCTTCCACGTTGTTGTGGTTTTTTGGCCTCTGCCACAACTGGGAATAGAGTTGGAGGGATGGGGGGTAGTCCCCTCATGGTAACCACTCTAGGTGAAGAACCTTCCCTGCAGTAGCACCATTTAAGAGGGGGCTCTGGGTTATCTTGAGCAGGTGTTGCCTCAAGATCATTTTCTAAAACCTCCAAGCGAGCCTCATAAACTTGTAACCTAGTGGTAATGGTCTTTTCCAGTGCTTTATAGTCTTATATAAATGATCTCTCCAGCAATTTCATTGAATGGGAAATCCTCCCTGTCTCCACATCTATCTGTTCTACTATCTTCTGTTCAAATTTCCTAGAGTTTCCATCCATTATCCTAAAATTTTCATCCATTTTTTTAAATTTTTAATCCAATTTCCTAAAATTTTCAACAATATGAGCTCTAAATTCCTCTGTGATCAAAGTAGACCTCTCTTCTATGGAAACAATGAGTTTCTGGAGTGTCTTAATACGTTCATCCATGCCAGACATCTTAACCTCATACTCTCTATGTTGAGATGCCTTAAAATAGCTAAGTATGAAGTACATTATCACACAAAAAAGCAAAAGGACTCCTGGGTGGAGATAACCTCCAAATGCGTAATCATGGAAATAATCTTCTATCACCATTGTGACAAAGTGAGAAAAATTCTGAACATTTATCTGGTAAGACATTGTAGAAAGGAAAAAAAATTATGTAGAAAAGAAAAGGAAGAAAAAATATACTCAGATGTAATAAGAACTTACGGCCAGCAGGTGTCGCTGTTGTGATCAGCAGCGGCAGCAATGGTGCGGGAAATGAGGTGGCAATTCGACTGGGAGGGTCTTTCTCAGATCTTTCAACAAATCCTACCAGGCGTGCTCCACTAGAACGGGTCAATCCGTCTGTCAGGATGTCTGCCGCGGGTAGATTCATTCCTGGTTGTGTACAGGAGGCTTGTGCGCAGCTGGTAACCAAGTTCAGACCGGCTCTGTGGGTGAGTGAGGAACCCGGTGGGTTTGTAGAATTAGCCCCGCATTCAGGCCCCAATTATCGCGGTAAAAACCCGCCCTGAGATATGTTTTAAATGGGGTTTATTTGGTGAAAATCGCTTACAAAACAGAGCCGGTTTTAAGAGAAGATGACAAGATGAGGTTGCAGTGCACTGGAGTCTTTCTAAGGAAGATTCTTCATCCCCAGGCCGTAAGTCCGAACTCCTGGGCAGCTGGGGTGAACTGTGAACCTGGTCGGGGAACTCTCGCGAGAGAATGACGACTTCCTGTCCTGGTCCTCTCCCTCGAAGGTCTACTTCCGGAATCCTTTCCAGTTAACCACGCCCTGCTCGTCTCCAGTCCTATGATGTGATTGTTCACATATATAGTTCCTGATTTCCCGCTACAGCACCTCATTTTTGGTTCATCGTTTGGCTAATAGTTGTTTGCAGGTAGATATAATTATCTCCTATCATTCCTTTTTCTCTTCTTTAAAAGGAGTTCCTACATCTATAATATCATTCTATCCTCTACCCAAGATTAACTTATAACCATCCTATCAAAATCATAATTATCTATAACCCTAGGATGACAAACTTATCAGGAGAGGGATGTAGTATTCTCATTAGGTCACTTCGTGATGGCTAGTGGGCGATAGTATCTCTGTGGGGTCCAGGAAGACTAAAACAATGTTTAAGTCCTAATGAATTGACCATAAACATCTATAACAATTCTCATAGTATAGGGTAATTCCATCTGAAAATCTTGTTAAAGGAATGCTATGAAGCTATCTTACAACTGTCCTGAATGATCTACATATCAAAAGTGATCATTGACTGATATACAACAGGGTTCTTCTTTCCCTGTCTCAAGGCTTTTTTTTTTTAAGGTGGGGGCCTCATCTTCCTTCTGGATACTTTAGAGAGTTCTGGTAGGAGAAATTGTTGTTTTTAGTGGAGAGTCCAATAGATACTAATATCAAGTGAAGATATCAGGAAGTATTGTGTGTAGATAAGATTACTAAATTTAAAAAGTAGGAAATGCAGAAAGAAGTAGGATTTAAAATAAGACTGCAATAATATTGGTCCCTATAAATTTGGTCTACCTTCTGTCTTACACCAGGTGGCTTTTCTGATATGAGAAAGAATCTCTCAGGTTTTCTTTACCAATGTGCTTGGGTTTAGAGAGAGAGAAAGTCACTTCCTCCATTTTCAAAGCCAGCCTTTTTCATGATCAAACCATTACTGCTTTTGTTACATATATATTGCATATTAGATATAGATGTACAGCAGTGAGAATTGAGAAACTGCCCTTAGTGCATGTCAATGCCAATTGTCCTTGTGTTCCTCTATTTTAAAGTCTAAGTATTCAGCTTCCTTTTAATGTTGTGAAGAGGATTGTATCCATACTTCTGTGAAAACAAAATTGTGACCCTGCCTCACCTTTGTTAAGTGAATGTTCCTTACCACATATCTAATTTTCATATCTGCAAATGAGCTATTATTCCTTCTCCTTGTGAGGGTTCTCCTTTTCTAACAGTCTTTATAAATCTTGTTGGTACCCATATTTTTTTCTTTTCTGGTGAAAACAAAAGCAAAACCCCTACCCCATCAAAGCACACATCCTGGTTTATATTCTGAAATTAGTATATCCTTGAAATAAATAGGTTGGTTCAACTCAGAAGTTCTTTCCATTACCAAGTGTCTCTCTTCAGCTGAAGTTCCTTTCACATCAGTGTTAAGAAAGGTCAATGTCACCAAAGCACTATGTAATCTCACCCTGGGTCTTTTCATACCACCTTTCTGTTTATGAAGCATCTCTTTCAAAGTGCAATAGGATCTTTCCACAACTGCTTGTCAAGTGAGTTTGTGTGGTTTCCCAGTCAGGTACTCTATCTCATAATATCCAAAAATCTGCCTCATTTTGCAGGAAGCATATGTTGGAGCATTGTCAGTGTTAATTTGAGTAGGAATTTCCAACATGGCCATGGCTTCCAGAAGATGAGTGAGTACAGAATTAGCATTTTCAGAACTCATTGCAGTAGCCAACTGCATTCCTGAGTAGGTATCAATGGTATGGTGAACATATTTTATCTTCACAAATTCTGGAAAGGTAAACACATCCATGTCCCAAATCTCATTGAGATTACTCTCAGTGATTAATGAGGGTTGATTTTAGAGGGAACACTTATCACACTTCCACAGAATTTTTTTTACTTGATGCCAAGTGATGGAAAAACTCTTCTTCAATCCCTTGCTATTGACATGATGTTTCTTGTGAAATTCTGAGGCTTCTATCACATTTCCTATTAATAACTAGTCAATCTCATGCCCCTGTGCCAATGGGCCAGGAAGGCATGTATGAGCCCTGATATGTGTTATGTACATAGAATGTGTTCTATTTATGATGATATCCTACAGCTGTACAAACAATAATGTTAATTCTGTATCTTCAGGAATGAAGTCAACAGTCACAATATGTAATACTGCTCCTTCTGCATAATAAGAGTCAGTTATCAGGTTAAGAGTTTCTGTAAAATACAATAACACCATAATAATAGCATATAGTTCTGCCTTCTCAATAGAATTAGAGGGTCTCTAACCACCTTACTGAATTTCTCTAATTTATAATCAGCCTTTCCTAATTTGTTTACACCAGTAAAAATTGTACAGGCTCCAGGAATAGGTTCATTCTGTACCTCATAAGGAAAAATCCAATTAGTTTTTTTTTTATAAACTGAATCTTCTTGCTTCGGGGATGTGTGTTATTATTCTCTCACAGGAAGCCACTAAAGGCCTTCTGCCAAGGTTCACTGTCTGACCATAATTGATCAATTTTCTCATTAATCAAAGGTATAACAGTTTCTGCTGGATCCTTTCCAGTCAACTGATGAAACCTAAATTTTCCTTTGAAAATCAAATCAGAAAATCTTTTTAATGTACATATTCAGTTTTTTATTTGGCCTATGTGGTAGAAATATCTATTCTTGTATAATATTTTCTCTTTGTTTTATGACTTCTGTAGGGGATACTCTGAAAGTAAAATAACCAAGATGCTGTTGAGGTCTGAATTTATAGAGTTTACATGTGCTTCTTGTAATCTCTTTTCTACCAATGCTAACTTTCTCTTAGCATCAGCAGAGAATTTCCTGAAACTGTTCAAATCCTTATTTCCATCTAACGTTTTAAACAAATGAATTAGTTCATAGTTTTTTATACCAATAAATGGTCGTATGTGGGTGATAATCCCTGTAGTTTTTGAAAATCATTAAGAGTCCTCACTCTGTCTCTCTTAAGTTTCACCTTCTGAAGTGTAATTGTTTGCAAGCTTATTTTATATTCCAGATAATTGATAGAATCCCCTCTTTGTATCTTTTCAGGGGCAATATGAATTCCCCAATCAGGCAATACCTTCTTCATTTCTTCAAACAGTCTTTCCACTGTCTATGCCTGGTTCAGTTAATAATGTACCATCCATATAAAAGTAAATGATGGATTGTGAGAACTGTTTGTGAATCACTTCTTGTGGCTGTTGGATGAAAAATTGGCATAGATTGAGACTATTCAATATCCCTTAAGAAGAACCCTTTATTGGTACATATTTTACTGTGCGTATATTGTTAAATGTGGGTATTGTAAGTGCAAATTTTTCTTTATCTTATTCTTGTAATGGTATGGAAAAAATCCTGCAAATCAATAGCTATAACAGGTCATCCTCTAGGTAGCAAAGAAGGTAAGGGTATACCAGACTGTAGAGTGCCCATGGGATGAATCACCTTATTAATTGCTCTTAAATCTGTCACCATTCTCCATTTCTCAGATTTCTTGTCAACCACAACTACACGTGAATTCCATGGGCTGGTTTATTCTTCAATATGCAGAGTTTGTAACTGCTCCTGTACCAATTGTACTAGGGCCAGCAATTTCTCCTTTATCAAAGGCCATTGCTGAACCCAAATAAGCTTGTTTGTCAACCATTTCAAAGGCAAGGCTTTGAGTGTCTTTAGGGGGGTCAGTAGCTTTTAAACTACTTTTCTGTGCAACCTGGTGGCTGTTTTGCATAGCCCCTTGAAACACTGTCTTCAGGGGCATAATTGAGTCTCTGGTTGTTATTTGAGCCTGGAGGGATCTTATTTTGCATGTTCCATTGTTGTAGAAGGTCATGACTCCATAAGTTCACTGATATCCATGAATGACTTCAACCTTCCTCTCAGTCCTTCTGGTCCTATGCATTCAAGCAATCTCACATTCTGTTTTACCTGAATTATTGTCCCAATACTTAAAAATTGAACATCTACCTCCTTGAGAGGCCATCTGGGGTGTCATAATTGTGGGGTTGTGATAAAAACATCAGCTCCCATGTCAACTAAAACTTGCATTAAATATTATCTATTTTTATTGAAGTTTTGTCTTTGTTCATTTATGGAAGTCTGCCAAAATATACATTTTGACAATTTACTTGATACTGTCAAATTACCTGTGAAAGCAATATGTTGTCTGTGGCCCATGGTCTTCTCTTCCAGGCTTTGGATATGCTACTCTTCCTGAGAAGGCTACTCTTCCACTGTGACTAGATATAACTGGACTTTCTTTGGCTATGAGGTTTTATTTTGGGGGGCTTCCCGGGGGAAGTCCCAAGTTATGTTTCCTGATGGTCAAAGGTTGCCTTCCTTGTCTTTTGTGGATTTACATTCATTTGTCCAGTGTGAGCTATTGCCACTTCTCCTGCACAACCCAGAAGGTAATGACCTTCTGTTTGAATCATTCCTGGGATTGGGAGTATTCCCATACATACCTTGACAACAATTCCTCTTTATATGGCCTCACTTACCACAATTAAAACAAATGGTGCCCTGATTTCTTATCCTAATATTAGCAATGTCTTGTCCTACCCAGTTTTCCACATCGGTATGTAGAGATTCAGCATTAATTGCAAAATGAATCCATTCTCCTAAGGGTGTACCTCTGATCATTAATGTCATGAACAATTTCTTATATGTCATATTAGCATGGTAAAAATCTAAAAAGAATATTAATTGTATACAAACACCTGGATCTGACATTGCTCTATGTATAGCCTGAGTCAATCTCTGTAGAAAGTCTGTATAAGGCTCCTTTGGACCTTGTCTTACCTGGATATATGACTCAATTTCCTGTCCTGGATCTAAAACATTTTTCCAAGCATTTAAGGCACCAGTACAGCACAGCAACAGGGTGTGTTCTTCATCCACAGTCTGAACTGCCACATTGGCAAACTGGCCATCCCCCAAGGATTTATTACCTGGAGATGTTAACATTCCCAGTTTTATCTTGAGATTCCAGGGCTCTAGCCTCTTCCCTAAACCAATTCCTCCATGTAAATTTTGACTAGTGTCCAACACTGCGGTTTCCAAATACATCTACTCATTAGAGATGACCCAATTCTGTGTCAACCATGAGTTTAGAAACTGTTTCATGAAAGACGAGTATATTTCATATGTCACTATGGGTTAGGGTTAGGGTTAGGGTTAGGGTTATTGTTTTTAGATCCTGCATATGAATAGGTTCATAATCATATTCCACATTGTCTGAAGCCTTTCCATGAATTTTTTTATCTCTACCATGACCGGAATAGTGTCAGTGGAGTAGGGGCCAATCCCTTCATTGTAACACCTTAGTAAGAGCATCTTCCCTACCATAATATCTTTTAAGAGGAGGTCCTGGATTGTTCTGAGCAAATGTTTCCTGAGAACCTCTTTCTATGATCACTATATGTTCCTCATGGTCTTGAAATCTAAAGGACATAGTCTTTTCCAGTGTCTGACTGTCCTGGATAAATGACTCTTCTAATGATTTTGTAGAGTCGAAAATTCTCTTACTCTCTATGTGTACATGTTTTGCTAGTTTCGTAATTTCATCATCTCATTCCTCTCTAACTGACTTAGACCTATCCTCTATGAAAGAAATGAGCTTCTTAATGGTCTCATCAATGTAAAATCTACTATCCTCTTATGTTTTCTAAGAACACTCATTCATTTCACACATCTTTGTGAGTAATGTTTTCTTAGAACCCTCATTCATGTCACACATCTTAGTGAGTATTCACTCATCCCTATGCTTCAATCCTTTAAAATAATTAGGTATGAAATATGTTATCATACAAAAAAGCAAAAGGACTACAGGGTTGAGAGAGTCTCCAAATATGTAATCATGGAGAAAATCTTCCATCACTGTTGAGAAAAAGTGAGTAAATTTCTGGACAGCTGAGACATCAGACTTTTTTTATGGAAAAAAAAGCAATTATCTTACTCAGATGTAATGATGCCTTATGGCCAGCAGGTGTCAGAGTTGCATTCAGCAGCACCAGTGGCAGCTGCAGTGGTGCAGGCAGGAAGGAAGCTGCAGAAGTGAAGTCCTTATCCAAGGAAGCTCAGTGGTGTTGCAAGGGCAGGGAGCATGTCCCTGGTGGGCTGCAGCCATGTCAAGTCCCACCTCTGTTCTTCCCTGAACTCAAAATAACCACCTGCAGTTTAGAATGGCAGTGAGATTGAAACGGGTTGCACACTCTACTTAGCTGTTCTAACTTCCCAAAAGTTGCGACTAGGAGGCCTGCGCTGGCACTGTATATTTTTAGAGATCAGTCCTCTGTCACTTGTAGGGTAGGTAAAATTTTTTCCCATACTGTTGGTTGTCTTATTGTCTTAGTGACTCTTTCCTTGGTCTTAAAGAAGCTTCAAAGTTTCAGGAGGTCCCACTTAGTAATTGTTGTTCTTAGCGTGTGTGCTACTGGTGTTATATTTAAGAAGTGGTTACCTGTGCCAATGTACTTCAGGGTATTTCCCACTTTGATTTTTATGAAATTCTGCATAGCTGGGTTCATGTTGCGGTCTATGATCCACTTGGATTTTAGTTTTGTGCAGAGTAATAGGTTTGAATCTATTTGCATTTTTTCCATACACTACTATCCAGTTATGCCATAACCATTTGTGGAAGATACTGTCTTGCTTCCATTGAATATTTTTTAATTCTTTGTCAAAAATCAGGCGTTTCCAGGTTTGTTGGTTAGTGTTGGGGTCTTCAGTTTGATTCCATTGATCCACAAATCTGTTTTCATGCCAGTGCCAAGCTGTTTATAGTGCTGTAACCCAATAGAATAAATTGAAGTTGGGGATGTTGATGTCTCCTGAGGTTCATTTGTTGAGCAAATTTGTTTTGGCAATCTTGGCTTTCTTGTTATTCCAAATAAAATTGAGTATTATTCTTCAAGGTCTGTAAAACATTGTGTTGGGATTTTTAAGGGAATTTAATTGAATCTGTCGATTGCTTTTGATAAGATACCCATTTTTATTGTGTTGATCCTACCTATCCTGGAACATGGGATATCTTTCCATTTTCTGACATTTTCTTCAATTTCTTTTCTCAATTATTTAAATTTTTGTCAAACAGATCTGTTAGTTCTTTGGTTATTTTTTACATATGTTGGTGTCCTTATGTTAGCGGCACAGATATTCAGTACTGAAGTTTTGTCTACATGGATTTTTCCTAATATGAATAATTACTGTCTATTCTGATCTCTTTTTATTGATTTTAGTTTAAAGTCTATTTGTTAGATATTAGAATGGCTGTTCCAGCTTGTTTCTTAGGGCCATTTGATTGGGAAGTCTTTTCCCAATCTATTACTCTGAGCCTGTGTCTGTCTTTGAAGTTGAGGTGTGTTTCTTGTATAAGTAGGAGGATGGTTTCTGTTTTTGTATTCATTGTGCTAGGGTGTGTCTTTGCATAGATGAATTGAGTCTATTGATATTAATGGATATTAATGACCAATGATCAATATGACCTGTTATTTTTGGTGGCATCTTACATTTCCTTTTTTCCAGGAATTTCTGTTAACATCCCTATAAGAAAAAACATTGAAGTCAAAGTTTTTCTTTATATATATATTCCTCCAAGCTTCAACTTAATTTAAGCCATTGCTTATTTTTATGGTCATTATTTTTACAAATATAAACATTACTTAAATTATTACTCATATTCATAATGAAATATTTTATTTTTTCATATACATACTCAACAACAATATACAAACTTGTGATACCATACAATTTAATTATTGCTGAGTTTAAAAGTATACAAATAAGTGATGAGATAGGATGCTGTTACCATTATCATAGATACAATACTATGTTCCTTCTACCACTAAAAGGAGGCTAAAACTATAGTATTAAATGAAAGAAATTTTGTTGTAGAATGTTATGTTACTGGGTGAAAAATGTATTACATTTGTTTATGTTGTAGAATATTTCTTTAACTGTGTCAAAATGTGTTGTTTTTGTGTATGCAGTATATGTTTAGTTATCGCGGTAAAAACCCGGCAGGTTTGTCGAATTAGCCCCGCGTTCAGGCGCCAGTTATCGCGGTAAAAACCCGCCCTGAGATATGTTTATAAACAGGGTTTATTTGGAGAAAATCGCTTACAAAACAGAGCCGGTTTTAGGAAAAGATGACAGGATGAGGTTGCAGCGCGCCGGAGCCTTTCTAAGGAAGATTCTTCATCCCCATGTCGTACGTCCGAACTCCCGGGCAGCTGGAGCGAACTGTGCACTCAGTCGGGGAGCTCTCGTGAGAGAATGATGACTTCCTGTCCTGGTCCCCTCCCTCGAAGGTCTACTTCCGGAATCCTTTTCAGTTAACCACGCCCAGCTCGTCTCCATTCCTATGACGTGATCGTTCACATATACAGTTCCTGATTTCCCGCTACATTTAGTTATCTAAAGATGTTTTGAATTAGTTTTTGGTTTTCTGTCTAGGGAAGTTTATTGGTCTAATAAAGAGCTGAATGGCTAACCAATAGAGAGACATAGCTGTATCTAATATGCAGACAGAATAGGAGAAGAAATCTAGCTTGAGAGAAAAGAAACCAGAGAACAATGAGGAAATAAAAATGGGGATGCCAGGGCCAACCAGGTACTTGCTAGTCAGTAATACAGGAAGCAGGGCAAATAAGATATATAAAAAGAAAGTAAAAAAGCCCCTAGGAAAATGGTACATAAATAGGAAGAGATTAATTTATGATCAAATTACTAGACAGAAGCAAGTCAAAGCTAGGCTGAGCATTTATAACTAATAAGTTCCTATGTCATGATTTGGGAGCTGAGTAGTGATCCAAAAAAAGCTTAGTATAAAATTTATCTTACACAACATAAAATTTTATTCTTAGAGTGTATGTACTAAGTAATACAGTGAAGAACATGGGAAAGATCAATAGCATTGTTTGACTACAAACATTCCTATTATAAGTAGTTATATTATGCAGAAAAGTCATGTAATAATTTGGAGAAACTATTTCCACTGCAAAAAAATATAAGCACTCTGATAAAAAATTAAATATTGACTACAATTTTGATTTAAAACAATTGAACTCATTTACCACTTTCATTAAATGAAAAATGACAGCATTTCAAGCTCTGCTCTTTAAAATAGTAGATCTCTTTTTTCCCATTCTTCTTAATTTTTTAAGTTTTTTTTGTTAATTCTTTTTCTTTCTTTTTTATTCATTTTTATTTTATTATTATGAATAAAGAAGTCACACTTTCTATCCTTGTATATACTTATTCAAGGTCCCTTCCCCCTGCCACCACATCAGGTCATTCTCTCTTCTCCACAACTCCCCATCCCCTCCTTGGGCAGATGGTTGGCAGTCCCAAGGTCCCACTGTTCCAATATTGCTTGGTTCAGCCTCCACTAATAGCAGATCCAGTTTTCTCCCCCCAACTTCAAGAATTTTTTACTTTTTAAATGTTTTTCCCATGATAATTTTTTTTTATTATTCAAGGAAAATAATATTAAACATAATGCCAATTTTATTTTAAGTAGCGTGTTGAACAATGAATTATTTAGAACTGTGAGAATTAGTTTGTTATGTCAAAATAATATACTTAGTATTTCTGATAAAAATATTTTTGAGTGAGGAAACAATATCCGTGTACTACTAATTCCATTTCAGGGCTCTTACTATGTGTTCCATAACATTCAATAAAGAAGAAAAAAAAACATTTGTTTTCTTTACTGAACAAAATATTTACCAAATAAAAATTTGTTAAACTATATTATTTATATATTTATTTTATCCAAGGAGACAGAGTGGATCCATTGTGTTATAGAAAGAACTTAATAAAATCCAATGCCTCTATAACATGTGTTACTTCTTAATTCTATTGATATATATGGTCTCATGAAAATTAATGACAATGAGCATGCACTATTTTATATATACTGTAGAATTCATCAGCTCCACAATAAATAAATAAGTAAATAATTAAACAAACATTTTTTATAATGCTAAGCAAAAACCCCCAAAATATTTAAATTTGGATAAATTATATTTTCAGAATATGGACTGTGAAAAACCTAAAAGTTGTTTTGATTTGCATTTCTCTGATGGCTAAATATGTCGAGCACTTTTTCAAGTGTCTTTCAGCCATTTTTAATTCTTCTGCTGAGAATTCCCTTTTTATTCCTGAACCTCATTATTTCATTGGACTATTCAGGATTTTGGGCTCTAGAATCTTGAATTCTGTGTATATTTCAGAGATCAGTACTCTGTTACTTGTAATGTTGATGAAAATCTTTTTCCTTTCTGTAGGCTATAGTTTTGTCTTATTCACAGTGTTCTTTGCCTTACAGAAACTTCTCAGTTTCAGGAGATCCCACTTATTGATTTTTGTTCTTAGTGTCAGTGATACTGGTGTTATATTTAGGAAGTGGTAACCTGTGCCAAAGCATTGCAGGGTATTTCCCACCTTCTTTTCTATTAAGTTCAGTGTACATGGTTTTATATTGAATTCTTTGACCCACTTGGATTTGAGTTTTGTGCAGGATGACAGGTGTGGATCTGTTTGCGTTTTTCTACATACTGCCATCCAGGTATGCCAACACAATTTGTTGAAGATACTATCTTTTTTCTATAGAATATTTTTATCTCTTTGTTGAAAATCAGGTATTCATAGGGGTGAGTTAATGTCTGGATGTTGAATTCAGTTCTTTTTGATCCACAAATCTGTTTTCATGCCAGTACCAGGCTGTGTTTAATACTGTAGCTCTGTATTATAACTTGAATTTGGGGATGTTGATTCCTCCTAGGGTTCCTTTGTTAAGCGAAATTGTTTTGGCAATCCTGGATTTCCTGATATTCCAAATAAAATGTAGTATTGTTCTTTCAAGATCTGTAAAAAAAATTGTGTTGTGATTTTGATGGGAATTACATTGAATCTGTACATTGCCTTTGATAAGATTGTCATTTTTACTCTGTTGTTCCTTCCTATGCAGGAGCATGGGAGATCTTTCTATTTTCTAATATCCTCTTAAAATTCTTCAGTGATTTAGAGATTTTTGTCAAATAGATCTGTTATTTCTTTTATTATAGTTACACCAAAGTATTTAATGTTATTTGTAGCTATTATAATGGGTAATGTTGTCCTTATTTGTTTTTCAGCCTATTTGTCTTTAGTGTATAGGAGAGCTACTAATTTTTTGAGTTAATCTTGTATCCTGCTACATTGCTGAAGGAGTTTATCAGCTGTAGAATTTCTCTGGTAGAATTTTGTCGGTCACTTAGGTATACAATTATATCATCTGCAAATAGAGATATTTTCACTTTTTCTTTCCAATTTTTATCCCCTTAAACTCATTTTGTTCTCTTATTGCTTTAATTAAAACTTTGAAAAATATATTGAGTAGATGAGGGGAGAGGGGAAGCCTTGTCTAGTTCCTGATTTTAGTGGGATAGCTTTTAGATTCTCTCCATTTAGTTTGATGATGTCTGTTTGCTACTTGTAAATCTTCTTTACTATACTTAGAAATTTTTCTTTTATTCCTGATTTCTTCATGACTTTCACCATAAAGTAGTGTTGAACTTTATCAAAGATATTTTCAACATCTAAGGAGACAATTAAGTAGTTTTCTCTTCAATTCATTTTTATGATGGATGACATTTATAGTTTTTCAAATTTTGAACCACCCCTGCATTTCTGGGATGAAGTTTACTTGATTGTGATGGACAACATTTTTTGTTGTTGTTGTAATTGATTTGACAGAATTTTGTTGAGTATTTTTGCATCAATGTTCATGAGGGAGATTGGTCTGTAATTCTCTTTCTTAGTTGCATCTCTGAGTGGCTTGGGTATCAGGGTGATTGTCGCCTCATGAAAAGTATTTGATAGTGTTCCTTCAGTTTCTACTGAATGGAACAGTTTGTTGAGTATTAGTATTAGTTCTTCTTTGAATGTCTGGTAGAATTCTCCAGGAAAACAATCTGAAATGGGCTTTTTTTTTAATTTTGGATACTTTTATCAACAGCTTCAATTTCCTTTGGTGTTATAGGTCTGTTTAGGTCTTTAATCTGTCCTTTATTTAATTTTGTTAATTGATACTTGTCCAGAAAACTGTCCCTTTCTTTTGGGTTTTCCATTTTACTCAAGTATAGATTTTCAAAGTATGACTTGATAATTCTCTGAATTTCCTGGGTGTCAACTGTTATATCCCCCTTTTTATTTCCAATTCTGTTAATTTGAATATTCTGTATTGGTTACTTTGGATAATGGTTCATCTATCTTATTGACTTTCTTAAAGAACTATTTTTTTATTCATTGATTTTTTTGTATTGTTCTCTTTTTTCTATTGTACTTATTTCAGCCTTAAGTTTGATTATTTTATGCTGTCTACTCCTTCTCTGTGAGTTTGCTTCTAATTGTTCTATAGCCTTCAGCTGAGTTGTTAGGTGTCTTGCTTGAGCTTTCTCTTTGTTTTTTTTATATAGGCATCTAGTGCTATAAATTTTCCTCTTAACATTGCTTTCATTGTGTCCTATAAGTTTGTGTATATTGTGAATTCATTTTCATTAAATTCTAGAAAGTCTTAAACTGTTTCTTAACTTCTTCCCTGACCCAGAGGTGGTTCAATGTAGAGATGTTCAGTTTCTATTAGTTTGTAAGCTTTCTGTGATTTTTGTTTTTGTTGAATTCTAACTTTAGGCCATGATGATCTGATATGATACAAGAGGTTCTTCCACTTTTTGTAACTATTGATATTTGCCTTATGACCAAATATGTGGTCAATTTTAGAGAAAGTTCCATGGGATGCTGAGCAATATGTATATTCCTTTGTGTTTGGGGGAAAGCTTCTGTAAATATATATTAAGTACATTTGCATTATAACATCTTTTAGACTCCATATTTCTTTGTTGAGTCTTTGTCTTGTTGACTTATCCGAGGGTAAAAATGTGGTATTGAAGTCTCACTGGTCTATGATACATATTGATTATGATTGATTAAAAGAATTTCCTTAGAAGCCTTGTCTATCAAGGGTTGGGTTGTTAGATTTGGAGAACTAATTGTATCCTGACGGTTCTCTTCTAAACAATTATCACCTAAATTATTCACAATATAATGCCATTATTAAGAGGTGGAGTCTAGTGGGTCACTTGGGCATGCTGTGGAAAATGTGAGTTTTTTCATCTCCTAGACACCATGAAATGAGTAATAATGTTCTTCATTCCATCACTTACTGATATTGTATATAAACCATGCCAAGCAACAATGTAATAGGCCTAAATTATACAAAATAAATGTAACAATGAGACCAAATACATGTTAGGAACCTTAAGCTGTTGTAGTCTAATATCTCTAACTGTCAATAACTCTTAATGCATAATAAAAGACAAATTGTAATGAATTAATTTCCTGCATATTGTACTTCTGTGAATTGACATCCCTATACATAGAAAATCTAAATGTAATATCATTTTTATTCTTGCAGATAGTATTGTCTTGGCAAGCAATAATTTCAGTCAACCAATCAACTCCTGAAGGGTTTTCAGAGACCTTTCTAGTAACTGTATTATTCCTCACATTTTGTGTACTCATATACACACATCAAGTAATGGATTTTTTTTCAAATAATGTACAAAACTGACTGTCCAATTAAATAAAGAGTTCAACTACTATTTTCATGAGTTTAGAAAGGAGAGGACATCATGATTATATGGGTACAGATGGTGACTTTTTTATTTCAAGTTATGATCACATAAATTATGAAGGATGTAAATTCTCAATTGACTATGAATATGCCATAGAAATATCAAATTTCTAGAGACATGTTGATCATTATCATATTTTCAAACCAATGTGTAAAAATTAGTTTTAAGGATGTTTCCTGATTTATTAAAAGGATATGCTACTACTAATAATGATTAAGTATTTCAAACTTGTAAAGATTTTGTTCATAATTTTTTAGTTATTTATATAAATGACATTTTTTCCTCTAGTGCCCTGAAAGTACTAGGATGATCCACTTCAAAACTGAGAAAGCTTTCTTATGTTCCAAACAAAGTGATTTCAAGAACAGCTAGAATTGCCACAGATGTTTGTAGAATGTTAAATGTTGCTAATTAATGAAGAGAATAAGACCAATGCTGTGAACAAAAATTCTAAGCAATACAAAACTCCCACTGTGAGTGTTTCACCATCCATTACCCGAGGAAACCAACATCTCTTACACAAGTTCTATTCCAGCATGGTGGAGATGGTGATTAAAAGGTCCATATGCTAACAATATGTGTATCCTGCTGTGAAACAGAAGAGTCAATTCCACAGGTCAAGGGATGGGTTTAATTTGTAATGGGAAGTAATTTCAAACTTTAGCAATTCCTGCAGAGTTGAGTTAGTAATGTATGATAAAACACAAATAGTCAAAGTTGCATATATTAGTCAACTTTTATTTTATCTTAAAATTCTTCTCTCAAAGTAGATTTTTCCAAAATACCATGTATGTAGTCTTCAAATTCTTCAAATCTCAGCTTTTGACAGTCTAAGATATTAAGACTTTAAATTTTAATACACAATGATGTATTTCATGAGATTTTTTTTTCAGTCTTTATCTCTTTCTTAAATTCTCCATCTATAATTCTCATGCTTTTATAATGCCCAGACTGGCCATGAGAACACTAAGTACTTTAGAATAACTTTGAACACCTGATATTCCTCCTTCCACTTCTCACATGCTGGTATAACAATATGTGTTACCAACCTTAACTCAGATATCCCTATCAATCATCATCATCAAATTATCATCATAATCATCATCATAGTACTATTAAAATTACCCAAATTAATAACATTTCTATTATTTAATAAATGTCAGGGTTTGAGAAGTGATTAAGCATTTGAGACCAGTGACTGATCTTCCAGAAGACTTGGATCTGGATCAAGCAACCGACATGGTGGCTCAAAAACACCTGTACCTCCATTTTAAGGGGACCCAACACCTCTTAATCTCCACCATGACCAGGCATGTATGTGATACAGAGGCATACACTCAGACAAAATACTCATATGTATGAAAAATTAAATGAAGCATAAAGTTGTAGTGGGAAATCAGAAGCTACACATGTGAAGGGGTTGCTGCAGAGCGCCAGAGATGAGAGGGGCATGGTCAATGAGAATGAGCTTCTGACAACACCTTGAGAGAGACAGGAAGCAGGCATTCTCTTGTGCAGGACTGGGAGCTCTCACTATTGGGCAGGGTTTCCGGGAAGTGCTCGGTGCTGGGCCAGTGGCGAGGGAGTTTGGTGGTGCTGTGTGTGGTTATTCCTTCACTTCCTCTTAAAACCTCCTCTGTTTTGTAAGTGATTCTCACAAAATAAACCTCATTTAAAACATATCTCACAGTGGGTTTATACCATGATAATTGGCGCCTGAAGGCGTGCCTAATTCTACAAACCCGCAGAGTTCCTCTCCCATGGACGGAGCCGGTCTGAACAGCTTAGGTTCTCATCTGCACACGAGTCTCTTGTACACAAAAAGGAATGAATCTGCACCCGGTGGACCTCCTGAGAGACAGACTGACCTGGTTCTGGTGGCGCACGCCTGGTAGGATTTGTTGAAATATTTAACAGAGACCCTCTCAGCCAAATCGCCATGTTGTTTTGCCCACATTGCTGCCACTGCTGATGACAACTGCGACACCTGATGACCATAAGTCCTCATTACATCTGAGTATGGCAATTTTTTTTTCCTAAAATGTCCTACCAGAAAAATGTTCAGAATTTTTCTCACTTTTTCACAATGGTGATAGAGGATTATTTCCAGGATTACGCATTTGGAGGTTATCTCCACCCAGGAGTCCTTTTGCTTTTTTGTGTGATAATGTACTTCATACTTAGCTATTTTAAGGGAACTCAACATAGAGAGTATGAGGCTGAGATGTCTGGAATGGATGAATGTATTAAGACACTCCAGAAAATCATAGTTTCCATAGAAGAGAGGTCTACTTTGATCACAGAGGAATTTAGAGCTCATATTGATGAAAATTTTAGAAAATTGGAAGAAAAATTTTAAAAAAAATGGGTGAAAATTTTAGGATAATGGATGGAAACTCTAGGAAATTTGAACAGAGGATAGTAGAATGGGTAGATGTGGACACTGAGAGGATTTTCCACTCTATGAAACTGTTGGAGAGATCATTTATAGAAGACTTTAAAACACTGGAAAAGACCATTACCACTAGGTTGCAAGATCATGAGGCTTGCTTGGAGATTTTAGAAAAGAATTTTGAGGTGACACCTGCTCAAGATAACCCAGAGCCCCCACTTAAATGGTGCTACTGCAGGGAAGGTTCTTTACCTAAGAGTGGTTACAATAATGGGACTATCCCCCACCCCTCCAACTCTATTCCCAGTTGTGGCAGAGGCCAAAAAACCACAACCACGTGGAAGGGCTTCTGACAATGTGGGATACAATTATGAACCTATACTCAAGAAGGATTTAAAATCAATAAAGGAAGCCATAATGACCTATGGTGTGCAATCATCTTTTATGAAGCAATCCTTGAACTCATGGTCAGCACGGAATCGAGTAATTCCTGATGACTGGAAGAATTTGGCGACCACAGTGTTGACCGATAGCCAAAGCTTGCAGTGGAGGAATTGGTTTAGGGAAGAAGCTAAGGCCTTGGAATTTCGAGATCAAACTGGGAATGTTGCCGTCTCCAAAGACCTAATCCTTGGGGAAGGCCAGTTTGCTGATTTATCAGGTTAGGCTACTTATGATGACCATGCTCTGTTGCTTTGCTGTACTGCTGCCTTAAATGCTTAGGAACAGGTTTTGGACCCAGGACAGAGAATTGAGTCATACACTCAGATTAAACAAGGTCTGATGGAGCCTTATACAGACTTTTTACAGAGGTTGACTCAGGCTGTAATAGAGCAGTGTTGGATTCAGAAGTTCTGAAACAATTGATACTAACTTTGGCCTTCAATAATGCTACTATGACATGTAAGAAATTGATTATGCCATTAAAGATCAGGGGTGCACCCTTAGACAAATGGATTCAATTAGCACTTAATGCTGAATATGTACACCATGATGAAGAGAATTGGGTAGGTCAAGCTATTGCTAATGCTAAGATGAGAAATCAAGGCATTATTTGCTTCAATTGTGGTAAGCCAGGCCATATAAAGAGAAATTGTAGACAAAGCATACATGGGAACTTTTCCAATCACAGGAGTGACTTAAACAGAAAGCCACTACCTCCTGGACTATGTAGGAGATGTAACAAAGGCAGACATTGGACGAATGAATGAAAATCTATAAGAGACAAAGATGGCAAGCTTTTACCATCAGGAAACGTAACTCAGAGCTTCCCCCGGGAGGTCCCCAAGAATGAGACCTCCAAGCCAAAAAGGGTTCAGTCATATCCAGTCACCATGGAAGAGCAGTGTCCTCAGGACCATTAACAAATCCCAAGCCTGAAATAGTAGATCTTGTAACCATAGACAATAAATTGCCCTTACAAGAAAAGTTGATGGTATCCAGCAAACCAATAAAACACATATTTTGGCAGACCTCCATGAATGAAGAGACCAAAGTTGACAATAAGAATAGACAATATTTTTATGCAGGGCTTAGTCAACACGGGGGCTGATGTTTCAATCATAACCCACCAGGCCTGGCACACCAGGTGGCCTCTGAAGGAGGTGGATGTTCAATTTTTAAGTATTGGGACATTGTCTCAGGTAAAACAGAGTGTGAGATGGCTAGAATACAGAGGACCAAAAGGACAGAGAGGGAGATTATTGAAGCCATACATGGCCAACATAGCAGTGAAATAATGAGGTTGTGATCTCCTATGACAAAGGAACACTCAAATTAAGATTCCTCCAGGCCTAAATACTAGCCAAAGAACTAATCATGGCCTTGAAAGTAATACCCCAAGAGGTTATGTAAAACAGCCGTCGGTCATTCAAGTTGCACAAAGACGCAGTCTAAAAGCTGCAATCACCCCTAAGACACTAACAGCTCTGCCTTTAAAGTCATTGACTAACAAACCTATTTTGATCCAACAATGGCCTTTGACAGAGGAGAAATTGCTAGCCCTAGAACAATTGGTGCAGGAACAGTTACAAGCTCAACATACTGAAGAATCGACCAGCCCATGGAATTCCCCTGTATTTGTGGTCAAGAAGAAGTCTGGGAAATGGAGAATGGTGATGGATTTAAGAGCAATTAATAAGGTGATTCAGCCCATGGGCATCCTACAATCTGGTATACCTTTATCTTCTTTGCTACTTAAAAGGATGGCCTATAATAATTATTGATATGAAGGACTATTTTTTACAATACCTCTACAGGAACAAGACAGGGAGTAGTTTGCTTTCACTATTCCTAATTTTAATAATTCATACATGGTAGAAAGGTACCAATGGAGGGTCCTTAAAAAATGGATGTTGAATAGTCCCACCCTATGCCAATATTTTGTCTGACAGCCATTGGAAGTGATATGCAAATAATTCCCACAATCTATCATTTACCATTATATGGATGATATATTGTTAGTGGACTCAGATGTAAACACCTTAGAAAGACTGTTTGAGGAATTCAAGAAGGTGTTGCCTGATTGGGGACTTCACATTGCCTCTGAAAAGATACAAAGACAGGATTCTATCAATTATTTGGGATATAAAATAGGCTTGCAAACAATTAGACCTCAGAAGGTACAACTTAAGAGAGACAGATTAAAGACACTTAATTACTTCCAGAAGCTATTGGGGGTATAGCCTACATACACCTGGTTCTTGGTATTAAAAACTATGAACTGATTCATTTGTTCAAAACTTTAGATGGAAATAAGGATCTTAACAATCCCAGGGAATTCTCTGCTGAAGCTGAGAAAGAATTAGCATTGGTGGAAAAGAGATTACAAGAAGCACATGTTAACTTTATAGACCCAGACCTCGACTGCATCCTGGTTATTTTGCCTTCTGAATATTCCCCTACAGGAGCCATAATGCAAAGAGAAAATATTATATTAGAATGGGTATTTCTGCCACATAGACCAAGTAAAAAACTAAAATCATATATTGAAAAGATTCAGATTTGATTTTCAAAGGAAAATTCAGGCTTCGAAAACTCACTGGAAAGGATCCAGTAGAAATTGTTGTACCTTTGACCAATGAGGAAATTAATTGATTATGGGTAGACAATGAACCTTGGCAAAAGGCCTTTAGTAGGTTTCTGGGGGAGATTAATAATAAATATCCCCGAAGCAAAAGAATTCAATTTATAAGGAAGACTGATTGGATTTCCCCTGTGTGGTATAGGATAAACCTATTTCTGGAGCTCCTACATTTTTTACTGATGCAAATAAAACAGGAAAGGCTGGTTATAAATCAGAAAACTTCAGTAAGGTGACACAGAGTCCTTATGATTCTGTTCAGAAGGCAGAACTGTATGCCATTATTATGATGTTATTGGATTTTCCTGGACCTCTTAACCTGATAACTGACTCTCATTATGCATAAGGAGTTGTATTTCATATTGAAACTGATGACTTCATTCCTAATGGTACAGAATAAACCTTCTTATTTGTACAGCTACAGGATATCATCAGAAATAGAACACATCCTATGTATATTACACATAGCAGGGCTCGTTCAGGCCTTCCTGGCCTTTTAGCACAGGGTAATGATGAGATTGATTGGTTATTGATAGGGAATGTGGTAGAAGCCTCAGAATTTTACAAGAAGCATCATGTCAATAGCAAGGGATTAAGGAAGTGTTTTCCCATCACTTGGCATCAAGCGAAGGAAATTTTGCACAAGTGTGACAAGTGTTCCCTTTACAGTCTACCATCTTTGCCCACTGGGAGTAATCCTTAGGGTACTAGGAGCAATGAGATTTGACAGATGGATGTGTTTCACTTCCCAGAATTTGGTAAGATGAAATGTGTTCATCACACCATTGACACCTACTCAGGAATGCAGTGGGCTACCCCCTGAGTTCTGAAGTTCTGAGTTCACTCATCTTCTGGAAGCCATGGCCATATTGGGAATTCCTGATAAAATTAAGACTGACAATGCTCCAGCATATGTTTCCCAGAAAATGAAGCAGATTTTTGGATATTATGAGATAAAACACATTACTAGGATACCACATAACCCCACTGGACATGCGGTTGTGGAAAAATTCAATCGCACTTGAAAGAGATGCTTCATAAACACAAGGGTGGTATGAAAAAACCTAGGGAGAGATTACATAGTGCCTTTTTGACATTAAACTTTCTTAATGCTGATGAGAAAGGAACTTCAACTGCACAGAAATACTGGGTAATAGAAAGAACTTCTGAGTTGAATCAACCTGTTTATTTTAAGGATGTACTAACTTCAGAATGGAAGCCAGGGAATGTGCTTTGTTGGGGTAGGGGTTTTGCTTTTGTTTCCACAGGAAAAGAGAAAATATGGGTACCAACGAGATTGATAAAGAACCGGATCAAAAAGGAGAACCCTCCTGAGGAGGGGTTATGGCTCGTCTGCCAGTAAGACAATTGGATATGTGGTAAGGAACATTCACTTAACTAAGTTGGGGCAGGGTCTTAATTTTGCTTTTACAGAAGAATGGATACAACCTTCTTCACAAAGCTAAAAGGATGCTGAATGCTCAGACTTTTGAAATGTTAAAAGGACTACAGGGGATTACAAGGACACCTGACACTGACAGGCACTAAGGGTAATTTCTCTATTCTCACAACTGTATATTTATGTCTAATGATTATGTATTTATATATATATATATATAAAGGAGGTCCTGGTTTGGTAACAAAAAATGCTGGCTTTGGAGGTGGAGCAAGTGGCTTTCTCCCTCTCTAAACCGAAGCGTATTGGTAAATAAAACTTTAACAACTCTGTCTCACATCAGAAAAGCCATCTGAAGTGTGACAGAAAATAGATGAAGTATATAGGGACCAATCTTATCTCACTTTCATTTTAAATTTTATATCTTACTTCTTTCTACATTTCCTACTCTCTTAATCTAAAAATCTTGTCTGCACACAACTCTTTCTGATGGTTCAATATCTTCAGTTAATAGTATTCATTTGATTCCCCACTATAAAAAACAATTTCTCCTACCAGCATTCTCCAAGGTATCCAGAAGGAAGAGGGGGCCCCTACCGAAAAAAAAGCACAAAACGCAAGACCTTTGAGACAGAGAAAGAAGGAACCTGCTGCATGCCACTCAGTGATCACTTTTGAGGTATAGACCAATCAGGACAGTTGTAAGATAATTTCATATCATATCTTTAACAAGAATTTCAGATGTACTCACTTAGTATGATGAGAATGGTTATAGACATTTGTGGAATAGTTTTATATATATATGTTTATAATTACTTCATTAGAACTTAACCATTGTTTAGTTTACAGGACCCCACAAAGATACTGTTGCCCACAGGCCAGCATGAAGCAACTTAATGAATGAACTACGTCCCTTTCCTGATAAGTTGGTCATCCAAGGGAGGGTTATGGTCAATTATCATTTTGGGACAATGGTTATAAGTTAATCTTGGGTAGAGGATAGAATGATATTATATTAAATAAAAGGACAGAGAGAGAGAGAAAGAAAGAAAAGGGAATAGATAGGAGATCATTATACTTGCAAACAACTATTAACCAAAGGATGAATGAAAAATGAATTGACATGGTACAAATGTTTGTATATTGACACAAATGAGAAATTAATCTCTATGTCTGATTGGGATAATATATATTGATGCAAAGTTAAATGTGTAATTGCCCTATTTTGCATGTGTCTACCTGTGTCTAAAGTATTTTGCACATTGATGTGTATTGAGTGCCTTGTCATTTCCATAATGCAATTTCTACCTCTAATTATTTATGATAGTCATAACATTTGTTGTACTATACACACAAGTTGTTTTATATAAATTTTTATTATATTTTATATTTTATATTTTAATATATAATCATATATAGTTAAGATATTGTTGTCATTTGGTACAAAATGTGTATTTTGGTCAATTTTCCTAAGATTGTTATACTCGAAATTATTTAGAGGAGCTGTACACTTATTTTGGAATGCCTAGTTTTACAATGTTAGCCTCACTTTCCTGGTTGATTGGGATTGCAGATTATGGTTACTCACCTTTATCACCTAACAGTCAGGATACTCAGGCTTTTCAGAAACATGTCAGAATATAGCAAATAGATAGGCGTCTTCAACCACTTCATAGACCAAGAGAATATGGTATTCAAGATTTTGTTATCTCGAATTTGGCCTTGAGAGACATGACAACTCCTGGCATCACCGTTCCTTTCTCAAGGTGGTGTTGAGCATCACAGGCATCTTGCAAAGAGATTGTCTTTTTTGGCGAATAATGCCCTGAGGAGCAAAGGACTGCACTTGCCCCGACTGCTGTCAGAGTGCTCACTGTCTGAAATGGATGAGCAGGATGAGGGATAGAGACTGCCGAAGCCTGCCTAGACAGGATAAGATGGTCCTACCAAAAAATACCCTGTTTTTATGGAGACTTGTCAGATATCATAGGCCAGTAGCCACAAGGATGGATGCCCCCATTGTACAGAGAAGTGGTAGATGACTGTCCATGTAGTTAACTGTCATTGTCTTCTCCTAAATTCTGGAAGTTACTTCATACTTCCAACTTCAGGTATATATTTTCCTTCTCAGGTCTTGATGGTGTTGAAGATTAGATAGTTGAGGTTGTTATTACTTCACATTTCAGCAAAGACACTCAGGTGTTAGAACTTTATTGTTTAAGATAAACAGCCTTAAAGCAATCCCTGAGCATTTTCTCGTATCAACATTTTAGATATTAAGTTGCATTTTGTAGTTGTTGTTTGTTAGCGGTAGTTTTACCTCACTTATGTTAGAACCTTTCTCTTCCCCAGACACTGCCTTATGATGATCTCTATAGTATATAGTTTTAAACCTAGCTTAGAACCTTCCTATTTAGACAAAAGGGGGAGATGTAGAGGGAAATCAGAAGCTACACATGTGAACGGGTTGTGGCAGAGTGCTGGAGCCGAGAGGGGCGTGGTCTACAATAACGAGATTCGTACAACACCTGGAGAGAGACAGGAAGCAGGCGTTCTCTCGTGCACGGTGGTGGTGTAGCATGTGGTTTTCCCTTCACTTCCTCTTAAAACCTCCTCTGTCTTGTAAGTGATTCTCACAAAATAAACCTCATTTAAAACATATCTCACAGTGGGTTCTTACCGCGATATAAAGTATTATAGAATTTTTAAAAGGCCAAAGACATGATCAGGTTTCTTATTTAGGAAGAAAAGAACATAGATTCAAATGT
Organism: Sigmodon hispidus; assembly: GCA_004025045.1. Classification (NCBI taxonomy): domain Eukaryota; kingdom Metazoa; phylum Chordata; class Mammalia; order Rodentia; family Cricetidae; genus Sigmodon; species Sigmodon hispidus. The sequence continues at coordinate 25,413 of PVIH01015329.1, read as the reverse complement.
AGTATCAAAGGTTGTCTGCTGTAGGTGCAGCATAGGTCCTAAGATATACTTGTGAGGATCATAGAACAGAAATTTCTCATTTCTCCTAGATGGATCAGGGATAATTTTTCAGTATCTATGCATCCTTACAGAAGTTCCATAAAAAAAGCCTAAAGGACTCTTAAGATATCCTCTCAAGCTTTGTTCTCAATGGCATCTTGGAATTTCCTGTGATGCCTATGTTCTTAAAGAACGGAGGCCATGAATTTGACCATGACTCCCAACAGTAATTAAACAAATATCTTACAGTTTTTGGGGTATGTGATCGCTCTTGTTAAAAAATAAAATACTTTTTTCCAATAACAAAAAACTATTTTTCCTTAATTTATAATTCAATATTTTTCAAACTATATGTGTGTTTCAAAGGCACGTAAATTCATTATACTGCAAAGTAGAAAAAAAATTTAGATTTGTCATTTCACTTGTCCTCTAATCCCTTCATGAATACCCTTTGTATTTTTACACAATAGAAAGGATTTATTTTCTGACCAAATCAGAGATTTATTCTAGTGCTACAAAGGCCTCAGCAAGATATTAATATTGATTAATGTGTGAATGAGGAACAATACTCAATTTGAGTTTTATGAGTGGAGCTCATTAACTCAAATGAGTATCTTGTTGATTGGATTTGAAGCTCAGTTATTTTTGACATGTTCACCTTCAATATATCTCTATTTTGGCATTCATTTTCCTCTTTCCTGAGAGGATTGGAGAATTGCATTCCTTATATTCATAAAACACATATCTGCCCTCCCATCCTTATTTATGGAGACATTTTTATTCCTATTTGATTCAGAAAAAAATGATCTTGTGGAAAATATACTTTAGAATGTGGTGGTACCTGCCTTTAATCCCAACATTTGTGAGTCAGAGGCAGGTATATTTCTGTGTTTTTGAGGCCAACCTGATCTACAAAGTGAGTTCCAGAACACCCAATACTATTACATAGAGAAAACCTGTCTTGAAATACCAAAGCCAAAACCAAAAGAAAAAAACAAAAACAAAATTCTTTACCATATTTTTTGTAGTTGTTGATATTTCCTAAGGGTAGCTAAATTAAGTAATTTATTCTCCACTATTAACAAGGCAACAGAAGAGGCAGAATTGTTCTCTAAGCATTTGTTTAGTTACATGCTTCAGAAAATTGGGAATTAGGTATCCAATATTCATTGATAGAAAGTATAGCCTCTGCCTCTTACTCACATTGTGATATAAGAATCTCCTTGAACCTCAGAAGTTCTATTGATCTAATCCATGGACTGACAACCATATCTACTTCAACTCAAATTATTTTATATGAATTTAGTAAAATAGTGTTTATAAAGTAAATTGACATTATCCAGAACTTAAACATTCTAATTTGCACAAACTCAACTATGAGATTATTTTTTTTTTCTTTTCACTCTCCATGTTTTTATTCCACTTATTTTAAACTTGTTTATATAAATAAAAACTCAAATATATAATTTACTAATACAGAAAATCTGTCTGAATTTGACATGTTCGTTTATTTTATTTTTGATTCTTTGCCTCAAGTAGGCTTTAGCTAAGGAGTTATTGGGCTAGACACTACATTTCCATAAAATGTACACTGAGTTATAGACTTTTGTGTGTGTGTGTGTGTGTGTGTGTGTGTGTGTGTGTGTGTGTGTGTATACTTAACGAATTAAATTGATGGAACCCCTAAGTTTGAAAAGAAGCTTAATTGTACACTTTATTGTATATTAGTTGTATGGTAAACATAAGAGAAGCAGAGAAAATAGAACATATGTACTTCAGAAAGAGGATCTGAGAAATAGCAAAGTATTAATGGTTACTGCCTCGAAGTTAAAAAAGCTCTACTAAATTGGAGCAAGTTGGAAGGATGATCTAATTAGTTATATCATCTCACGTTCTCACATGTTTACATGTATAGTTTCCAGGATGGATTGTTCATTCAAGGGAAGGGGGATTTGATTAAAAATGGTCTGCCTCTTCTTTTGATATCCCTGGCCTCTTACCTGGGCAGAAGTAAGGACCTATTGGTTTAGGAATTTTGACATACCTGGCCTCCAGCAAGGAAGAAAGTGGGTGTTATATCATAAAATTTCTGGGGTTTAGCAAAAAAAGTGCTCTGTTTCAAGAATTTATACTCTAAACTGCCTGTAGGGATATATTTATATCCAGTTTTATCAGGCCTTGCAGGAAGGAAGTTATTTTTTTAATTTTCAATTTTATAGATTAAAGTTTCATTTTTTTTAATCCTTGTATCCCCCTGTTCCAACTCCCTTCTTCCTCCTGACCGCTCCTAGTCAGTCTTCAGCCTCCCTCTTCCCCAGCCTCCATCCCCTCTTCAGAAAGGGCAAGAGGTCACAAGATGTATTAGCTCAGCATCCACTCCAGACAAGTCTGATATCATCATCATAATATCAAGACTAGGTCAGGTGTTCCTCTGGAAGGAATGGGCTCAAAGGTGCCAGTCCATGCACAGAAACACAGTCTAAACCCTCCCCTTGAGGCTCCACATTTTGCCCATGCCAGTGGACAGTTGCCTATCATTGGAGGACCTAGCTCCTTTTCCTGATGGTACCCAAGGTGGCTGTTCTTAATTCAATGAGCTCCCTAGAGCTTGAGCCAGTCATCACTGTGAGAATTTTCCTCATAGTCCCTATATCTTTGCTCATATAGAGTCTCCTCCCCAAGTATCAGTTGGACCAGGGACTCAACCCAGTGCTCAGACATATATCCCTGCCTCTACTTCTATTCATTGTTGGATATAAGTGTTCTGTGATAGCACTTAGGGTGGTTATTCATTTGATCATAAAGGCATATTTTCAACCTCACTTTGGCTATGAGACTATTGAAATATTGAGTTCCAAAAAACTTGAATTTCTCCAGAACTTTTATCCTGGGAAAAGATAAAGACTGGGACCTTAAGATCAGCAAGAGATAAAAGTTATCTGCTAGAAATGTATTTAGCTTTTTCATAGAACCTTGTAGGAGTGATTGAAGCTCAGACAATGATGATGACTGGGAACACAACTTCCTGAGAACTGCTTGCTTGCTCATGCCTCTGGTTGTCTACCATCACAAACTACATTGTTACCACTTCAAGGAATTGCTAGGGAGGGGAATTCCCTGTGTCTTTTTTGTTTTTCATTCCACTGTGTCACTTTGATACCCAAGTAATGCTGGTTTGGAAGTCATAAAGTGTTCATGGAGAGCAGCTAAGGCTTGGCATAGAGAAGCCAGGACAGGCCACTGGTGAAGGTGCCACCATAGTGGCAGTTGTGGACCCCAGAATAAGGGAGTCATGTGAAGAATTTGAGACTTGGCAACATAAAGAGATCCTATGAGAGCCATGAGAAAGCATTTCGGAAATGCCAGTACCATGGGAAGACCAGAAAGATTATTAGCAGCAGTGGAGGAGATCCAGCTGCATCCTAGAAGATAAACTATATGTGCTACAGAGAGCAGAGTTGGCAGAGAAGTGACCCAATCTTTTTGAGTCAGAACATGAGTGACTCCCACATAACTGGACATTGAGTTATTTATACTGGTGGAGTTTAATTTAATTTGGTTCAGATTATGGCAGAACCTTAGTTCTTTCCTGTTGAAGGAGGCATATAATTTTTATTTTTAAAGGAGCCCACAACTGATAGACTGTTTTTTATTCTTAAGCTGAGACAGTGAGAAAGATGGTTTACTGTACACAAGTTACACTTCGCCACACATGAGAACTAGCCCAGAAATGTCATAGGCCCGAAGCAGAAGGTCAGCAGGACTGTTTTGATTGTAATGAAGGCAGTCAAAGTCTCTCAGGTGGGCTCTGTAAACAGACTGCGATGTTTCATTGAGACTTATACCAACTATAGCACACAGTCGTCTTGGCCTTCAACGTCTCTTACTTCTGCTCCTTCAGCCTGCATGGGTGCACAAATTAGTTTTCTTGGACTAATGCCTCATCTTTCTTGTCTTACACTTCAACCTCCACATTTGCTTCTTCCTGCACTTCACTCTCATGATGCTGTAGTTTCAATGAGGATGGCACTAAGGCTGAGAGCTAGATTTACTAGATTGGATATTTTAAAAAGAATAACATTTTTTTAAAAAACCCTCAATTTGTAAACACTGATAATTTTAAAATTATTTATGATTTTAATGTTAGACCTTGCAAATGCATAAGAAAGGAAAGACTATGGCTTAATAGTGATATATATGTGTGTCAAGTTGACAGAAGTCAGGTGTACTGAATGGTTTTGTGTGTCAACTTGACACAAGCTAGAATTAGTAGAGGAAGGAGCCTCAGGTGAAGAAATACCTTAATGAGATCTAAGTTTCCTTAAGCATTTTTTCATTTATCATGTGATAAATGGACGGTGGCTCAGCCCAGAATGGGTGGTTCAATTTCTGTGTAGGTGCTTCTGGGTTCTGTAGGAAGTTAGGCTGAACTAGCTTGGTGACCAGCCAGTAAGCAGCACCTCGCCATCACCTTTGCATCAGCTTTTGCCTCTGAGATCCTGTCCTGTTTGAGTTCCTTTCCTAAATTTCTTCAGTGATGAACAGCAATGTGGAAGTGTAAGACAAATAAACCCTTCCATTCCAAACTTGCTTGTTGGTCATGATGTTTTGTCACAGTAATAGAAACCTTAGCCAATGTGATATAAATTTTAACCCACAGACAGTTAATGTAAGCCTTTTCTCTGCCTTTATTTTGTTGTAATGGGGTCTCTGCTGTCATCCATAATCTGTTGATGTAGAAATCATTTACTTGATTATATAGTCAAAGTCCATTTAACCTTGTCAGATGATTTTATTCACAATTACCTTGGGATAAGGGAATGAAAATATTTGGAAGGGGTAATATTCAGTCTAACACTAAAGATTTTTACCTTTGTCCTGCCAGCAATATCTCAAATAATGACAGGAAGACATCTAAGTAATTATGAAAGAGAGGCCTATAGTTTAAGTTTCTTCCTATGTAGCACTTAAAACTTAATTAACTCATTGTGTCAGTCTCTGTTCTCTCATGTGGTGTTACCTCTCTTCCACTTTTCACCCCTTGTTTCCTCTTTCCTCTTCTTTTATAGAGCTCTGTATTCCTGGAAGTACCAACCAACCACTTCCTAACTATTGGCTACTCATACAATCACTACAATGCATTTTTACACAATGTACAAATATCCCACAACATAAAACACTGATTAATGGCTATTTACTAAATGTATGATTATAATTATCTGAATAAGTTTGCTGAAGTAGCCCTTAATTTTTTTTATCTTATTAACTTTGAGTGAACAATTACTGTTTAAAACAATTAACATTTTTGTGTCATGATTAATGAGTACAGTGAACAAGAATTGACTCAAGATAATAAATCCATTGTCTCAAGTACTTATGACTTGTGTTGTCAGAACATTTCAAATATCCTTTTATTTATGGCAGTGCTTGATAGTCTTTTCTTTTTCACAGCTTTCCCTACATTTAGGTGGTTCTCAATCATCCACTTAGTCTGATATAGCTTTTTATTTTCTTCTATCTACCATAATCATATGCTGCTTTTATATAGACAAAAGATCTCTTTACATTTATTTATTAATTTACTCAATTACAGTGTATGTGTATATTTGTTTGTGTTTGGATTTGTAAGGGAGTGTCTATACAACTGAAGGTCAGAGCAAAACCCACAAACATTGTGCCTTCTTTTTGTCAACCATGTGGATCTTAGGTATCAAATTCATAACACCAGGAATGGTAGCAAGTGCCATTGTTCACTGAGCCATCTATCTGGCCACAGATAATTTTATTTAACATTTGAAAAGAGAAAAAAATCATATAAGTGTACACTTCTCTGTAAATACTCAGAGATGATTTTATAATTACAAACACTTTTAAAAATTAAACTCATATAATCATAATAATACATTGTTTTTTGTAGTAGTAAGACAGGCCCATAGGGCCATGGGAATTGCTTCAAATCATTTGTCAACACATGTGCATAATATATTTCCTCATGAGCCAACCTAAAAAAAAAAAGGCAGAAGAGGAGGGATTTGACAAAAAATACAAGTTTTAGTTAGGTGGAAGGAAAAATTTTGATATATATTGAATGGTTCAATGAGTAGTTTGGATAACATATGCACAACTTAATATATTCTTCCAACAATTAAAAAAACTGATGTATGCATTTTCTTGATTGTAATTGCTCCATAACACCTATATATAGCAACACATGATGTTGTATTATATATGTATAAAAACTATTTATCAATAGCAAATAAAAAGAAAGAAAGATTTCCTGATTATATTTTCTTATAATAGCTAAGTGCAATTCTATACCTCTCCCATTTAATCAAAACTTTTGTTTCCAATTATATTTTAATAGGAACTCAAGTAGCTGTGAATAAACAATCATAAATGGTTTCTAGATACTCAGCAATGTTCACAGCTTACCTTGCTGATGTACTAATTATAGAGTTACCTGGAGAAATTGCAATATAAATATTTATGACAATAATTCTATTACACTTCATAAGCTAAACTTAACTACAATGTCTTACAGCATGCCTAGTCTAACAACGTGCCAAGAGAAAACTACTAGAAGTCTATCACATGATATGATTATTGCTAAAATCAAACATTTTTAATATCCTATTTAATTGTATTGAATTAAGAACATTCCTTTCCTTTACAAAATTATTATACAAGATTTGGTATGCTTTTATTTTAGTAATCAATTCAAAATAACTTGAATAAAGCAATACTCTTAAATTAAGTCTTTTCCCCACTTTAAATATGTAGTAAAGGAATGGCTTCAATATGTTTTCTTTGCAAAAGGCCTGTGCTTCTAATTTTGAGAAGATTCTAAGTAGTCCATGATACCTCCCATCTTGTTCTTTCTCGTTCTTCCCAATGGGGTGGACATAAGTAAAACAGGATTAAAAAATATTTTTGTAAATCAGAGAGAGAAAAAAACAGAGAGAGACAAAGAAGCAAACAGAAACACACAGAGAAGTCTGATGTTCTTGTGATTGGAAGAAGAGCTCATAAACATATCCAAGTACAAACTAAAATCAAGCATGCATTGTCCTCTGTACTCACTACAGTGAGACACCTCTAACTAGGCCATTAAAAATTCTGATTAGAAAATAATACTTTGTAAATATATAAATATGTGGACACATATGAAACATGTAATTCTATGAAAGTCAGTATTCTGAAGCTACTCTTTTATTCCAGCATAATATATTTATTATTTGGTGATTACAATAACATTATCATTTAATTTTTAATTGATATGCTGTTGTATATATCAGGCACAAAGAATGTAATGTTATATTTATACACTAGAATTTTAAAACCAGGGAGAAGACAACTTTACAAGTAATTTTTTCTTTCAACTTGGTGTGGATGATATATGAATATGGTTTATGTGAGGTGAGTGTGGCTGTAGAATATACACACATGCCTGAACATGCTCAGTGACTAGAGGATACTGTGAGGAATCTTGCTGTATCACTCTCAACCTTATGTCTTTAAGACAGAGTCTCTTACTGAACCTTGAACCAGGATGACAGCCAATAAGCCTCAGAATCCCCTCTGCCTCCACACATCCCCAAAACAGAGGTTACAGGCATGTACATACCCATGCTTAATTTCTTACATGTGTGTTGAGAATTTAAATTTGGGTTTTCATGCAAATCCCCCTTCTATTACCTTATTCATTTCCTTTTCTAGCCTCTTGAATTCATCATTCTATACCCAATTTTTAGGACATCAATATTTTAAGATTTAATCTATAAGTTATGTTATGAGGTAATTGCCTTTCTGTGCATATCTTATATCATTCAATCTCTAGTTTCATCACATTGTAGCAAAAAACATAAATTATATTTTAAGGTGTGTATATAGGGGGTGCTCTTATCTATGTAGTCATATGTAGATGCTAGATTTTAACATTGAAATGTTTTTCCTAAATATTTCTTCACTTCATTTTACTGTTTGTGTGTGTGAGATAGAGAGAGAAAGAGACAGAGAGAGAGAGAGAGAGAGAGAGAGAGAGAGAGAGAGAGAGAGAGAAGAGAGATTATTTTTTAAACCAAGAATTCACACTGATCTACTAAGATGGCCTCTCAGCAAGGTATAAGGCCTTACATGTCTCTAATAACTAGCAGTAAATTGAATGGTGCTTGCAGTGAAACCTGGACTTGTATGAAGGTGCTGAGGACCCAAGCTAAAGGTCCTCACACTAATACAGCAAGCACTTTTGTTACTGACCAAAACAATCTCAGTATTCCTTAATTTTAATTGACTCATCTTTTTAAATTATTATTCTTTTTTGCATTTCTCATATGAAAATTACTACTTTTTCATATATAGTTTTCATATATATATATATATATATATATATATATATATCTCAAGAAATCAGAATTTACCAAGGTAAACGCTTGTGATGTCAAGGAACTAAATTCTATCAGGGTGTGGCCAGCTGTGAAGAAACCCTGGGACATGGTGGTGATTCTCTCTCTTGGCTTTAGCATGTTCCAGTTAGAAGCTCTATTGCCATTTTTTGTGTGTCTCTACCCCCCTTTTTTAGCCCACCAGAATTTCCTTTGTACCATAAGTGCTTTTGGATTAATAAACATTACCAGATTATATAGAGAAGTGGTTGACAATCATTTTGCAATATCTGGCACCATACCTACTGTACATCACTCAATGATCACTTTTGATATATAGACCATTCAAGACAGTTATAAGATAGCTTCATATCATACCATTAACAAGATTTTCAGATAGGCTTATCCAATATTGTAAAAATAGTTATAGATGTTTATAGTCAATTCATTAAGACTTAACAATTGTTTTGCTTTTATAAGACCCTAAAAAGATACCATTGTCCACAAGTCAGCATAAAACAATCTCATAAAAAAGTATGTCTCTCTCCTAATAAGTTTGTCATCTGAAGTTAAAGATAATTATCATTCTGATAAGATGTTTATAAGTCAATCTTGAGTAGAAGATAAAATTATAGACATAAAACACCTTTTAAAGAAGAAAAAAATTGATAGATTATTATATCCACGTACAAACAACTATCAGCCAAAGGTTAAACCAAAAATAAATTGCCATATTATATATGCTTATATATTGATACAAATAAAAACTTATTTTATATGTTTTATTGAATAATCTGTTTATTAATATAAATTTAAGTCATATATTGTTACAAATAAGAATATATTCTATATGTTTGAGAAAATCTATACTAATAAAAATTTAAATACATAGTAGCCTTGTTTTACACATGTTTCTACCTCTGTTTAAAATATTTTGCACATTAATACATATTAAATACATTGTAACTTCCATAATAAAAATTCTACCTCTATTTATCCTAGATATAACATTTGTTGTGATATATGCACAAGTTGTTTTTTATAACTCTTTAGATATTTTATACAATGATATACAGTAGAGATACTATTGTCATTTTATATGTTATGTATATCCTAGTTAATATTCATAAGATTGTCATACTTAATGTCATTATACAAAAATTATACACTCATTTATAAAATGCCTATTCTTACAATATAAGCTTTACTCTCTCAATTGACTAAAATTACAGATTACTACTACTCAGATTTGCCACATAACATTCAAGATACTCAGGCTTTCCAAAAACATGCTATAATATATCAGATAGACAAGCATCTTCAACCACTTCATAGACCAGGGGAATATGATATTCAAGATTTTATTATCTAGAATTAAGCCATGAGAGACACGACAACTCCTGACAACACTGTTCCTTTACCAAGGTGGTGTTGGGCATCACAGACATCTCACAAAGAGATTGTCTTCTATGACATAAAATGGCCTGATGGGCAAAGGACTGCACTTGCCCTGACTACTGTCAGCATGTGCACTATCCAAACTCGACAAAAAAGATATATAAAGACTGCCAAAGCCTGCCTAGACAAGATAAAATGGATTTTCCCAAAAATATTCTACTATTAAAAAACTTCTCAGACATCCTAAGCCAATAGCCAAAAAAAATACTCCCACTATACCAAAAAAAAAAAAGCTATAGATGACAGTCCAGATAGTTAACTGTTTTTGTCCTCTCCTAAATCTTAAAAGTTACCCTCTCATGCTTCCAACCTTCAGATAACATATTTTTTTTCTCAGGTCTTGATGGTGTTAAAGAATAAATAGTTAAAGTTGCTAATGCTTCATATCTCAGCAAAAATAACCAGATATTAAAACTTTATCATTCAAGATAAACAGACTTAAAGCTATCACTATACACTGCCGCATATTGATATTCTAGATATTACCATATACCTTATATTTGTTGTTAGTTATAGTGTGACCTTGCTTATGTCAGTGTCTTTCCCTTACCCAGACACAACCTTATGATAATCCCTATAATATATAGTTTTATACATAGTTTAAAACTATCTTATTTAGACAAAAGTGTAAGATGTAGCGTGAAATTAGAATTTACTCAGGTAAACATTGTGACATAAAGGAAATGAATCCCACCTGGGTATGGCCAGTTGCAGAGAGACCACAGGACATGGAGTTGATTCTTCCTCTTGGCTCCAGCTCTATCACCATTTCTTTTCATGTCTCTGCACCCCTTTTCTTTCTTTTTTTATTATGAATAAACTCTCATTTTTTACCATTTTTTTAAAACCATGTATCCCCTTGGTCAAACTCCCTTCCTCCTCTCACCCAACCCTTTGCTCTTTCTTCTACCCATCTCCTTATCTCCTCCCCAGCAAGGACAGGAGGTCCCAATGTCCCAAGATTCCAAGGTCACTTAGATCAGCATCCACTCCAGGCAAATAAGCTTTACTAATGTCAACATCAAGAATAGGTCAGTTGTTCCTCTAGAGTGAATGGGCTCCAAGGTGTCAGTCCAAGGTGCTTCAGATTCCATGCTGTTCAGTGGTTGTGCTTTGCAGTTTGGGAATGCTTGGCTTTTGGTTTAAAGTCAACTAATGTGTGAGTACATCCCCTGCTTATCTTTCTGGGTTTGTGATACCTCACTCAGGAAGATATTCTCCAAATCCATTCATTTGCCTGCAAATTTTAGGATATCATTTTTCTTACTGCTGAATAGACTCCATTGTGTAGATGTATCATAGTTTGTTAAACCATTCTTCAGTTGAGGGGCATCTAGGTTGTTTCCAGGTTCTTGATATTGAGAATAATGCTGCTATGAACGTAGTTGAGCTAATACCTTTGGAGGATGAATGTGCATCTTTAGGGTATATACCCAGTAATGAATGATATTGCTGGATCATTGGGGAGATTGATTTCCAATTTTATGAAAAACCACTGTACTGCATTCCAGAGTGGCTGAATAAGTTTACACTCCTATCAACAATGGATTGCAATCCTTCCAAAAGCAATCTACAGATTCAAGGCCATTCCCATCAAAATCCCAACACAATTATTTACAGAGCTTCAAGAAAAATACTCAATTTCTTCTGGAATAACAAGAAAGCTATGATTGCCAAATCAACTTTCCTCAACAAATAACATCTGGAGGCATCACCATACCCAACTTCAAGTTATAGTATAGAGCTACAAGAAAAAAAAGCCTGGTGCTGCCATAAAACCAAATTGTGCATCAATGGAATCAAATTGAAGACTCTGAAATTAACCTACACACCTATGAACACCTGATTTTTAAAAAAGAGATAGAAAACATTTATTGGAATAAAATAGTATCTTCAACAATTGTTTTTGGCATACCTGGATGGTAGTGTGTAGAAAAATTCAAATAGATCCAAGCCTATCACCATGCATAAAACTCAAATGTTAAGTGGATCAAAGATCTCAAACTTAAAACCAGCTACACTGAACTCGAATGAAAAGAAAGTGGAAAATAGCCTCAAACGCATTGGCACAGGTGATCACTTCCTAATTTTACCACCAGTAGCACAGACATTAAGAACACCAATCAATACGTGGGACCTCCTGAAACTGAGAAGCTTCTGCAGAGCCAAGGACACAGTCAATAAGACCAAATGAGAGCCTACAGAATGGGAAAAGATTTTCACCAACGCTACAAGTGATAGAAAACTGATCTCTATTATATATAGAGAAGTCAAAAACCTAGAGCCCAAAACCTTGAACAACCCAATCAAAAAAGGGGTACAGAACTAAAAAGAGATTTCTCAGCAGAAGAATTACAAATGACTGAAAGGCACTTGAAAAAGTGCTCAACATCTTTAGCCATCAGAGAAATACAAATCAAAACACCGTTGACATACCACCTTACATCTATCAGAATGGCTAAGATAAAAGACACACATGACAGCCTATGCTGGAGAGGTTGCAGAGCTAGGAGAACACTCCTCCATTGTTGGTGGGAGTGTAAACTTCTTCTGCCCCCCTTTCCAATGCATCAGAATTTGCTTTGTATCCTAAGTGTTTTTGGAATAATAAATATTATCAGATTATATAGAGAAGTGGTTGACAATCATTTTGCAAAATACATAGCATATTTTCTTCTATTTGATAGTTTTTTTTCTGAGTTGTACTAAGTGTCTATTGTGAAGAAATTTTTAGCTTAAGATAATGATGCTTTCTTGGATTTTATTTGTTTCCTTTTTTTGAGATTATACTTAGAAAATTGTCTAATCTTCCAAAATATTCAAGCATTTTACCTATATTTTCTTCTAGTAGTTTTCTACTTCAGAAATTTAATTTTGGTCTTTAATCAATGGATTGAATTTTCCATATTGTGAGTGGTAAGTTTCTACTTTCATTCTTTTATATACAAATATCAAGTTTTACTGGAAACAGTTTAGTATAAGTTGATGTAGCTTCTTTGATGTTCTCTATTCTTTTTGATGAATTCTCGTTGTGCCAGCACAATGTTGTTTTAATTGCTTTATCAATGGTCAACTGTTTGACCACAGGTAATGTATCATCTCCTACCTTATTTTGTTTAAGAAAGTTTGAATAGGACTGGAGATATGGGGCAGAAGTTAAAAGGAGTTGTTTCTCTTGCAGGACAGCCAGGTTTTCAGTCAAGCATGCATACTACAATGAATAACCATATATAACTCTGGCTCCAAATATACAGTACACTCTTCTGGCCTCTGCTGGCACTACACATGTGTTGAGCAGACACACACATGTAAAACAACCAAATAAATAAAAGAACAGGACAGATATTGCTTATTCATTTCAGGAAAAATAGAACAAGATGAGATCTCAATTCTGAATATTTATACCCCTAATATAAGGGTACCTTTATATATAAAAGAAATATTATTAAAGCTGAACCTCCACATCAAATGTCACTCTCTAATAGTGGGAGAATTCAGTACTCCACTTTCACCCTTGGATAGGTCAACCAGACAAAGGCTCAACAGAGAAATAAGGGACCTAAAAGATGTTATGATACAAGTGGACTTAAAAGATATTTTAGAATCTTCCATTCAAACACAGAATAATATACATATTTCTCATCATCCCATGGAACTTTCTCAAAAATTGACCACATACTTGGTCACAAAGCAAATATCAATAGATACAAAAAATGGGAATAGCCACTTGGATAATATCAGAATACCATGGCATAAAGTTAGAATTCAACAGGAACAAAAAAAATACAGAAAGCCTACCAACTCATGGAAACTGAACATCCCTACATTGAACAGCAACCGGATCAGGGGCAAAACTAAGAAATCAAAGATTTCTGAGAATTTAATGAAAATGAATCCACAACACACCCAAACTTATGGGACTCAATAAAAGCAATGTTAAGAGGGAAATTCACAGCACTAGATGCTATATATAAAAAAAGAAAAGAAAAAAACAAGAGAAAGCTCACACAAGAGGCCTAACAATTCAGCTGAAGGCTTTAAAATAATTAGAAGCAAACTCATCTACAAGAAGTAGATGGCAGGATAAAATCAAACTTAAGGCTGAAATCAGTACAATAGAAACAAAATGAACAATACAAAGAATCAATGAACCAAAAGTTGGTTCTTTGAGAAAGTCAACAAGATAGACAAATTCTTATCCAAATTAATCAAAAAGCAAAAAGACAGTAACCAAATTAACAGAATCAGAAATGAAAAGCCAGACATAATGAAAGACACCCAGGAAATCCAAAGAATTATGAGGTAATACTTTGAAAATCTATATTCTACTAAAATGGAAGATGAAAAGAAATGGACAGCTTCCTGGACAAGCACCAATTACCAAAATTAAAGCCAAAACAGATTAAACACATAAGCATATCTATAACACCAAAAAAACTGAAACTGCTATTAAAGGTCTCCTAAATAAAAAAAAGCCCAGGACCAGATGGTTTCACTGCATAATTCTAGTAGACATGCATTGAAGAACTAATGCTAATACTCAACAAACTGTTCCATACAATAGAAACTAATGGAAGTCTGCCAAACTCCTTTTATGAGGCCATAATTACCCTGATATCCATGCCATTCAAAGATGCAACTAAGAGAGAGAACTGCTGTAAACCGCAACCACTGAACAGCTTGGGATCAGAAACATCTTGGACTGACTCCTTGGATCCCACTCCCCCTAGAGGAACACCTGACTCAGTCTTGAGGTTGGGGGGAGAAAACTGGATTTGCCAGGAGTTGAGGTTGAACTAAGCAATATTGGGACTGTGGGACCTTGGGACCACCTGCCGCCTGCGTGGGGTGGGGGGCGATGGTGATGGGGAGTTGTGGAGAAGAGAGAATGACCTGATGTGGTGGGAGGTGGAAGAGACCTTGAATAAGAATATACAAGGACAGAAAGTGTGACTTCTTTGTTCATAATAATTAAAAAAATAATAATTCATCTTGCAACATTAACTGTATTATGTAGCAAGAAACAAAATAAATGTGAAACAATGAAGTTGTGAAGGCAAAAAAAAGAACTACAAACAAATCTCCCTTATGAACACTGATGCAAAAATACTCAACAAATTTCTGGCAAACCGAATATAACAACATATAAAAAAAAGTTTTCCATTTCAATCTAGTAGGCTTCACCCCAGAAATGCAGGGATGGTTCATCATACAAAAAACTGCAATGTCATCTATCATATAAACATATTGAAGGAAAAAAAACCACATGATTTTCCCTTAGATTCTTAAAGAGCATTTGACAAAGTCCAACACTCCTTTATATTAAAAGCCCTGGAAAGAACAGAAATACAGGAAAAATACCTAAATATAATAAAGGTGACATACAAGAAGCCAATGGCAAACATCAAACTAACTGGAGAAAAACTCAAATCAATCCCACTAAACTCAGTAACTAGACAAGTCTGTCTCCTCTCTTCATATCTATTCAATATATTTCTTGAAGTTTTAGCTAAAGCAATAAGAGGAAGAAAGGAGATGTGGATTCAAATGGGAAAAGACGAAGTGAAACTATCCCTATTTGCAGGTAATATGATTGCATATATAAGTGACCCACAAAATTCTACCAGGGAACTTCTATAGCTGATAAACACCGTTAGCAATGTAGCAGAATAGAAGATTAATTTTAAAAATTCAGTAATACTCTTAAGCACTAAAGATAAACATGCTGAAAAAGAAATAAGGAAAACATCATCCTTTATAATAGCTGCAAATAGCATTAAATACCTTGGTGTAACTATAAGAAAAGAAATAACAGATTTGTTTGACAAAAACTTTATATCAATGCAGAAAAAAATTGAAAAAGATATCAGAAAATGGAAAGATATCCCATGCTCCTGGAAAAGTAGCATCAATATAGTAAAAATGGCAATCATACCAAAAGCAATCTACACATTCAACACAATGCCCATCAAAATCTCAACACAGTTTTTTTAAAGAACTTCAAAGAACAATACTCAATTTCATCTGGTATAACAAGAAAGCCAGGATTTCCCAAACAATTTTCCTCAACAAAAAAAACAGCAGGAGGCATCACCATACCCAAAGCCAAGCTACAATATAGAGCTAAAATGATAATAAACAGCCTGGTCCTGGCATAAAAAAATGAATTGTGCAGCAATGGAATCAAACTGAAGACCCTGACATTAACCCACACACCTATGAACACCTGATTTTTGAAAAAGACATAAAAAAATATTCATTGGAATAAAGATATTGTTTTCAAAAATGGTGTTGTTATACCTGGATGGTATTATGTAGAAAAATTCAAAAAATCCAGGCCTATCACCATGCATAAAGTTCAAATCCAAGAGGATCAAAGACCTTAAACTTAAAACCAGCTACACTGAACTTAAATGAAAAGAGAATAGAAAATACCCTCGAATGCATTGTCACAGGTGACCACTTTCTAAATATAACACCAGTAGCACAGACATTAAGATCAAGAATCAGTAAGTGGGATGAGATGTTTCTGTAAGGTCAAAGGTACAGTCAATAAGACAAAATGAGAGCCTACATAATGGGAAAAGATCTCCACCACACCTTCAAGTGACATAGGACTGGTCTCTAAAATATATGCAGAACACAAAAAAACTAGAGCCCAAAACCTTGAATAACCCAATCAAAAAATGGGGTTCAGAACTAAAAAGGGAATTCTCAGCAGTAGAATTACAAAAGACTGAAAGACACTTGAAGAAGTGCTCAACATTTTTAGTCATAAGAGAAATGCAAATCAAAACAACTTTGAGATACCACCTTACTCCTGTCAGAATAGCTACGATAAAAAAACATAGATGACAGCCTATGCTGGAGAGGATGTGAAGCAAGGGAAACATTCCTCCATTGTTGGTGGGAGTGTAAACTTGTCTAGCCACTCTAGAATGCATTATGGAGGATTCTCAGAAAACTGGAAATCAATCACTCTAAGGATCAAGCAATATCACTATTGGACATTTACCCTAAAGAAGCATATTTGCATCTCAAAAGCATTAGCTCAACTGTGTTCATAGCAGCATTATTCATGACAGCAAGAACCTGAAAACAACCTAAATGCACCTTAACTAAGGAATGTAATAACAAACTATGGTACATCCACACAAAGGAGTACTACTCAGCAATAAGAAAAAATGATATACTAAAATTTGCAAGCATGTGGATGGATTTGGAGAATATCCTCCTGAGCAAGGTTCTCAAACCCCAGAAGTATTAGCAGCGGATATACTTACTCATTAGAGGACCTTAAGCGAAATTATTCTTTTTTTGTATATTCATATATATATATATATGTATGTATATATATAATTTATTTTATTTTTCTGGATTTTTCTTTTTTTATTATGAATAAAGAAGTCACATTTTCTATCCTTGTATATCCTTATTCAAGGTCCCTTCCCCCTTCCACCACATAAGGTCATTCTCTCTTTTCCACATCTGCCCATCCTCCCCATGGGCAGGCGGTCCCAAGGACCCAAGGTCCCAAGGTCCCAAGGTCCCAATATTGCTTAGTTCAACCTCCACTCCTGGAAAATTCAGTTTTCTCCTCCTAACATCAAGACTGAGTCAGGTGTTCCTCATAGGGGAGTGGGATCCAAGGGGTCAGTCCAAGGTTTTTCTGATCTCAAGCTGTTCAGTGGTTGTGGTTTACAGCTTGGGCATGCTAGGCTTTCTGTGAAAGTATTCTTAGGTAGAGCCTTGAATAACCAAGCCAAAATCTTGAATAACCCAATCAAAAAATGGGGTTCAGATCTAAAAGGGGAATTCACAGCAGAAGAATTTTGAATATCTGAAGGACACCTGAAAAAGTGCTTATCATCTTTAGCCATCAGAGAAATGCAAAGCAAAACAACTTGGAGATATCACCTGACACCTGTTAGATTGGCTAAGATAAAAGAAATAGTGGATAGCCTATGCTGGACAGGATGCAGAGCAAGGGAAACACTCCTCCATTGTTGGTGGGAGTGTAAGCTTGTTCAGCCACTTTGGAATGAAGTATGGTGGTTTCTCAGAAAATTGAGAATCAATGTCCCCAAGGACCCAGCAACACCACTTCTGGTTGTATACCCTAAAGATGCACAGTCAGCTATGTTCATAGCAGCATTGTTTGTAATAACAAGAACCTGGAAACAACCTAGATGACCCTCAACTGAAGAATGGATTAAAAAGCTGTGGTACATCTACACAATGGAGTACTACTCAGCAGTAAGAAAAAATTATATCCTAAAATTTGCAGGCAAAAGGATGGATTTGGAGAATATCCTCCTGAGAGAGGTATCACAAACCCAGAAAGATAAGCAGGGGATGTACTCACTACTTAGTGGACTCTAAACAAACAAACAAACAAACAAACAAGAAAAAAGCAAAGCATACACAAGCTGCAAACCACAACCACTGAACAGCTTGGGATCAGAAATACCCTGGACTGACTCCTTGGATCCCACTCCCCCTAGAGGAACACCTAACTCACTCTTCATGGAGTGGGGAGAAAAATAGATCTGCCAGGAGTGGAGACTGAACTAAACAAGATTGGGTCAGTGGGACCACGGAACTGCCTGCTGCCTGCCCAGGGAGGGGAAGGGGTGTTGTGGAGATGAAAGAATGACCTGATGTGGTGGGAGAGGGAAGGGAACTTGAATAAGGATATATAAGGATAGAAAGTGTTACTTCTTTTTTCATAATAATAATACTAATATTAAAAAGGAAAAAAAGAAAGAGGGCTAATCTCTAGCATGAATGTCTTGGATCTTCAGCCTTCCTTCCAATGATACTATTTGGAACCAATCTCCTACATTTGGTCTCCTATAATTCCACTGAATTTGATACTGTGACATTTGCTTCTAAGACTTAAACATAATGAATAAATGAGAAAAAGAGTTAAGTGACAGAAACTTTAAAATGGCACAGAATTTTGGCCTAAACTCCCAGTCTAGTCAAAGAGAGTGAGGAGATTATATAAGCAAGGGGTTCAAGATGAAGTTGGGAAACGCACAGAGACAGCTGAGCTACTACTGGGAGCTCATTGGCTCTGGACTGACAGTTGGAAACCTGCATGGGACTTAACTAGGCACTCTGAATGTGGAAGACAGTTTGTGGCTTTGGCAGATTTTGGGGCCTCTGGCAGTGGGACCAGGATTTATCTCTGATTCATGAACTGGCTTTTATGGAACCCATTCCCTATAGAGAGATACCTTGCTCAGCCTTCATAGGGTGGATGGGTTTAGTCCTGCCTGAACTTGATACACAGACTATATTGACTCCCTGTAGGAGTTGTTAACCTCTCTGAGTAGTCCATGATGGGTAGGGTGGGGAGAAGCTGGGGACTAGTAGGCATTGGGGAGTGAAGGGGAACTTTGGTTGGTATTTAAAATTTTAAAAACCAGCTTTTATTTAAACAAGAGTTTGGGTTGCATAAGAGTCTGAATGTTTCTCTTAAAATCTTACTTTTTAGAAAATTTCTGCAATGAATGCCATTTGAATCATGACAAGGAGTACACTTCACCTACAGATTGTTGTGAGTATCAAGATTATTTTATAGTACTTATTCTTCCCATCTTTGAACATGGACATGAGTTTCCATTTCTTTTTGTAATTCTCAATTTCTTTCATCAGGATTTACAGTTTTTACTGTAGACACCATTTGCTTGCTTTGTCAAGCTTACTTTTTTGATATTTTCATACCCAACTTCCGTAAATTACTTTGTTAATTTACTTTTGAATTACTAAAAATTTTTGAATGTTCACCCAAACATTCAAAGTTTTCTGTGGATTTTCTGAAACTATTAGATTTTTTTTTTTAGTTCTGTGACAGAGACTCTGTGTTTTATATATATGAAATAACATTAATTATACAAAGTGACAATTTAATCTTTCCAATTCTGATTTATTTCTTTTAGAGTATTAGATTAGATTTTGGAGGACGGGGTTGAATAAACATGAAAATAAAAGTTAATTTTTGTTCTAGATCTCAGAATGAAATCCCCAGCTTTTCCTGATTTAGCGTATTAATCTGGCTGCTTTTATGTGATTGAATCCTGACCAAAAACAATGTTGAGAAGAAAAGGTTTATCATAAAGTCCAGTTAGGAATGCAAGTAAGGTTATAGAGGTAGGAAGTAAAGCAGAGACTTTGGAGAAAAACTGTCTACAGACTTGATCTCATGGTATACTAATCATGTTTTTTATATATTCCAGAACTGCCTACAGAAGTTTGATATCTCCCACATTGGGCTGGTTCCTCGAAAATTCAATCATTAATGAAGAAAATGTAACTGATGAATACAGTTCCTTAATTCCCTTTTCCCAGGTAGGTCAAGTTGAAAACAAAGATTAACCATACCATCATCACATTCATTACGGACTGTTACATACTGTTTTTGATTACATGAAGATACATTCCTGCTACTTTTCCCAACATTTTTATTATAAACAAAATCTAAATTTTGTAAAATGTCTTTCTTCATGCTTTGAAATAATCTTGTGTGATTATATTTTATCTTTTTGTATCATTGGATTTTGTATATTTGTATGTATTGATTGATTACTGCATCTCTAGAAGTAATTCTACTTATTGATTTTGCTTGCTTGCTTCCTCTCATTTCCTGCATATGCCCACTAGAAATTAAATTTAGGATGTTGTAAGTATTAGCCAAGATCTCTATTACTGATGTGTTTGCTCACAATGACTTAACTTTTAAATGTGTTATTGGTTATGAGTGGTAGAATTTTGTTGGGGTTTTTTCAATTTGTTTTAATCAAGAAGTTTGATCTGAAAATGTCAGTCATTTTAAATATTTTAAGATAATTGAAGAGCAAATAAATTTTTTATGTAAATAATTCAATAGTGCCAGTTTTATTTTGATAGGAAAATATTTATTATTGCTTGAATATGATGATTCATTATTGATCCCTCAGGTTTTTGATGTTTTGCACTTTTTGTATTAATTTATTCTATCTATGTATCTATCTATCTATCTCTAGTGTGTCTATGTGAGTGTGTGTGTGTTTATGTGTGTGTGTGTGTGTGTGTGTGTGTGTGTGTGCACCATAGTACATATGTGGATATCAGAAGATATCTTGAAGTAATTCATTTTCTCTTTCCAGTTTAGGGGCCCAAGGGATCAAACTCAGGTCATCACCTATCTTCACCTTTAGAGCCATCTAATGGATATCAGAATTTCTATTCTTTTTAGAAATTATTATGCTTATATATGAGTGTCTAACAATTTGTCAATTATTATTATATTATCAAGAATGTTTTTGCAAATATTTGTTTAAAGGTTTCTTCAATGATCACTTGTAACTCTAGTGTGTGCAATAACATCTCATCTCTGACATTATAAGAAATTTTTTCTTTCTTATTATGGTTAAGTATATGTTAATTTTATTGGTCTTTGTTGAGAATACAATACTATTCTGTAGACAGTTTATATGCTAGTTCTTATTTTACTATTTTATGCTAAGATTCTATCATTTTCTTCTATTAATTTTACATTTGTTTTATTCTTTTTTACAATCCTTTGAGGGAAATATATATGAATATCTTGTATACACTTGTTTTTAAAGAACAAAAGTTAAAATAAAACATTTTATTTGATGTCAATTTTAAGCATTGATAAGTAGATTACCATCACTTTCCAAGAGATATTAAAGAGTGATATGAGAATAAATTTATATAATTTTATTCCAAATCTAATTCTAAAATGAAGAGGATATAAGAACATCTAAAATTTAGTTTGTTTAGTATACATATAATAAAGGATATAATAGCTTTTCCATCATTTTCATTTATGTCAAAACAGTGAAAATTGCTAATTCTGATTAACCATTTCACATACAAAAAATATAATCCAAAATATGATCTTTCTTGAGATACTGTTCTAGTACTATTTCAAACTTCTCTAGATGTTGAACCTTTCTCAATTATATATAACTGTATTTGTTACTTTTGGTTTGTGTAATAAAAATCCATAACCAAATGAACTTAAAAAAGGTAAAATTTATGATTTATATCTCCAGAAGAAAATATCATAAGAGAGGAAGCATTGCAACAAGCTTGTTAAGAAGATAAAAAAAATTGCATTCTCATGTATAAGGAAGCATTAGGGAACTGGACTAAAATTATGATGCATTTCCAAAATTTCCAAAATTATGCCCAATGATATACTTCCTCGAGAAAGACTTTACCTCCTAAATGTTATATAGTCTCTTCACACAGAATCAGCACCTGGGGCCTACAAATTCAAATAAATAATCATATTAAAGCTTATTCTTTTTTAAATCATCACACTAAAAATGACAAATACCTTGAAATTACTAAAATAAACTCATAAACTAATTTTATCATGGTGGTATTAGATAATTTTCTTTACGTTTAGTATATTGTTTCTCAAACTATTGTCTGATAAATTTCATATAATTTAATGTTTACTATATTTCACATTGGATCAAAAACTGTATTACTTTGATTTTGTTCTGATGCAACAGAGTTTCTGATATGATATCATTCATAATGATTGAAGTTTTATTTTCTGCCACAATTCTGGAGTTTGGGAAGACCAAGATTGTAATGGTTGTATCCATTTGGTTTTATATTATATAATACTGTACCAGAGGTAAAGAGAAGTAAATTTATGCAAGAGAGAAACAGAATAATGCTGATTCAATTTACAAAATTTCATAATGAGAAAAACAAACTAAACTCATCAGCAGCTAACTCACTGACAGCAGAACAAATATACCTACCCTAGAATATTTTTACATTGATTTTTGTTTTTTTACTATTTGAGAGTTTTAAGAAAATGTGTATCACACCCTAAACTTTTCCCAGACTTATCAGCCTTTCCTACCCATCCAATTTTGTGTCAATTGTTTAACCTTTAATAATTCTGTTTTGGTTTATTAAAAACGTTGTTCCTACAATATATTTTGATCATGTAATTTCCCTTCAAAATACTTCTTAGTTGATTCAACCCCCCATACCCAAACAATATGTTTTTTTTCTCTCTTTCAAATCAAAATATACACACAAAACAAACACACAAACAAAAATAAGCAAAAAATAAACACAAAAATAAAAATTAAAACAAACAAAAGATAAATGTGACAAAATACTTAAGACTAAGCAAAACTAAAACAAAAATACCATTAAATTTGTTTTGGGTCAGACAACTGCACCTGGGTATAAAAGTAGCCCTTAAGTTAATTGCAGAGATTTTTCATGTCCACTTCCTCCCTCAGTGCTATCATACCGTTTGGCTTGAACCTGTACAGAGCTTTGCATGCTGCCAAAACCTCTGTAGCAATTCTGTTGTATCTGAAAGGCACTTTTCCTTGGAATCATCTAACAGCTCTGACTCTACCAATCTTTCTGGATGTCCTTCCCCATAAATCTCTAAGCCTAGAGGGCAGGGATGTGGCTAGTTGATGAAAACATTTTATTTAGTTAAGAATGCACCAATGTTTCTCATTCTGCACATTGTACAGTTATATCTCTTTGTTAATTTTAATATAATATATAAAGAAGCTTCTCTATTGTAGATTGAATGAGATGCTAATCTGAGTATAGTAGCATTCTATTAGTTGTCATTTTATTACTATATTCCTTTAAAAGAATAATAGTACTAGGTTTTTTCCTAGGAATATAATCCATCTAGTATTAAGTTCTATGGTGTCATATATATATATGTATATATATGTATATATATATCATGTTGGTATTCTGCAATCTAATGAAAAAGAAGATGGTTACTCCAATAACATCTGTGCAACAGATTAGCCATAAATTTTTAAGTATCAAACTTTATTATCAGTTGGGATCCATTAAGATATTAATCACATTGTTTCATTCTGCTGAACTATTAAAATATATTAGGTTAGTCTCAAACAATATGTGTTAAAACCTTGATATATTTATTTATATTATTTAATGATTAAATAGATATCTAAATTGGGAGTATAAATGAATTCAACTTTATATGGCAATGAAATTAGGGCTATAAAGCATTCTTTGTATGCTGAATAAACAAAAGTTTAAAAATCAAAACAAAGTGCGCAAAGCTTGTAAAAATAAACAAACCAAAATTTTATTAAGAAAAATTTATTCTGCTCTGCTATTTTAAATGGACTCATTTTATCTTAGCAGAACTGGGAGACCAACTGGTCACATTTTTCTTCAGTCAAGAAACAGAAAATAATCCTGATATTAACCCCAAAATCTATGAACACCTGATCTTTGAAAAAAGGTCCAAAATATTCAATGGATAAATGACAGTATCTTTAACAATAGGTGTTTGCATACCTGGATGTTGGTGAGTAGAGAAATGCAAATAAGTTCAAGCTTATCACTCTGCACAAAACACAAATCCAAGTGGATCATACAACTCAAAATAAGCCCAGCCACACTGAACTTGATAGAAAAGAAAGTGAGAAATACCCTCCAATGCATTGGCACAGTTGACCACTTCCTAAATATTACAACAGTAGCAGCACAGACACTAAAAACAACAATCAATAAGTAGAACCTCCTGAAACTGAGAAGCTTCTGTAACGTCAAGGACACAGACAATAAGACAAAATGACAGTCTACAGAATCAGAAAAGATTTTCACTAACCCTACAAATGACAGAGGGCTGATCCCTAAAATATATAAAGAACTCAAGAAACTAGAGCTCAAAACCTTGAATAACCCAATCAAAGAATGGGGTTCAGAACTAAAAAGAGAATTCTCAGCAGTAGAATTACAAAAAACTGAAAGACACTTGAAAAAGTGCTCAACATCATTACCCATCAAAGAAATGGAAATCAAAACAACTTTGAGATATCACCTGGCATCTGTCCGATTGGCCAAGATAAAAGACACAGATGACAGCCTATGCTGGAGAGGGTGCAGAGCAAGGGGAACACTCCTCCACTGTTAGTGGGAGTGTAAGCTTGTTCAGCCACTCTGGAATGCAGTATGGAAGTTTCTCAGGAAACTGGGAATCAATCTCCCCAAGGATCTAGCAATACCACTCTTGGGCATATACCTTAAAGATGCATATTCGCACCCCAAAAGCATTAGCTCAACTATGTTCATAGCAGCATTATATATAATAGCAAGAACCTGGAAACAACCTAGGTGTCCCTCAACTGAAGAATGGATTAATAAGTGGTATTACATCTACACAATGGAGTACTACTCAGCAGTAACAAAAAATGATATCCTAAAATTTGCAGGCAAATGCATGGATTTGGAGAATAACCTCCTGATTGAGGTTTCACAAACCCAGAAAGAAAAGCATGGGATGGGAAGAGACCTTGAATAAGGATATACAGGGATGGAAAAAAAAAATTCAGAGGGAAAGATGAACACAAAGAAAATATAGGTGTAGCAATCTTATTTGTATGTCTACCCTTGATAAGCCATGCTTATCATTCTTATCCTCTATATAGTTATTGTTAACTCTTCCACATTTTAAATTCTTTTTACTGTGTGTTTTTTTTTT